>WFMF01000011.1:1075853-1266687 GCA_011033025.1 Beroe forskalii | reverse complement strand
ATTCCTTGAAACTTACACAGTACTCAAATTATGTTCTTTAACATATCTTGAAAATTTGGTGAAAATTGGTAAGAGAAATTTTCAGTGAATCGACTTTTTCGAAATTTGTATGCATTCTAAATATATCCTTTCAAGTCATAAATATATCCTTTCAAGTCATTTCTCGAGTGTGTCACCCGAAAGCTTGCTAATGGGTTCCAATTATCGGCCTCATATAATCCTTTTAATTTGGTCCGATTTCATCACATAAACTTCAAAATACACCAACATTAACTTCAAAGTTTTTTTTTTGAAAGATCACAAATATCGCTGTTCATTGCGTACAATTTTGGAGAAAGTCCTACTGGAGGGGGCTAAATAACGTGTTGTTTGCGTAGCGCGCGGTGGCAAATGTGTGTCTTTAATATGAATTTTCTGCATTTGGCACGCACGGTCTTTGAGTAGTGTTTGTAGAATTCACTGCTACGCTTTCGCCTCGTACGAAGTGGAAATCGTTTGCGTGATGAAGGATTATAAAAAGCAGACAGAACTTCTTGGAAAAAGTATGGGACATAAATTTGTAAACGACATGGGTGATCGACATAGTGCATAGGCATCAGCACATTTTATGTTGAACATACCAGTTGGGTACAA
The DNA here is from genome assembly GCA_011033025.1 of Beroe forskalii. Lineage (NCBI taxonomy): Eukaryota > Metazoa > Ctenophora > Nuda > Beroida > Beroidae > Beroe > Beroe forskalii. The sequence continues at coordinate 1,266,054 of WFMF01000011.1, read as the reverse complement.
TTAATGTTGCACATACCAGAGCGTCAAATCTCCAATACGTACCAGCACATACCAGTACGTATACACATGGGTACTACGACATTGCATCTCAGGACACTTCATCTCCCTGTCCTGACCCTATTACCATAACCTCAATGCTAGTCTCAACCCTCAAACCAACCCAGACCCCAGTCCCCAACCTTTGCTTAGAGTTGAAATATCATGAGACAAAGTGTCGTGAGAACTGAGATGAAACGTCGTGAGATGAAGCATTCATTCCCTACTCATGTTAGTACTTCAATAAGTCAATTTGGTGTTCATTTTGATTGGACATGACTTATAGAGTTTGGTTCATTTGAAATTTCTATGTAGCAAAACAATGTTGCAATCCATTTTGCAATCGTAGCACGTGGTATATTGCTGCTAGACCCATCAGTTTTAAAGTTTAAAGAGGCATGTGTCACACAGTTTGACTTTGATAAGCAACCAAATGCACAAGTTTAGTGCGAACTGCGAACTGAAAAGTTGGGGAATGGCACTTGGGAAGCAGCTCGAACCCTTCTTATTTCATGCGCTATAGGAGCTCATGCACATAGGAGCTCAATAATTGACAGGGTAGCGTGGGAAAATTTGGGGAGTAGCCCAATCAGTAAATCCTCTGCATCTGAAACGACAAGTGCGCACATTCAATGAATCTGCTCTGGGAATCTGGGATCAGCTCTGAAAGATAAGATCGCTGGTCAATGGTCACACAGATGTCATACAGAACATGATTCTGGGATTTGCGCTTCTTGGCAGGGGCCATGCCATTGCCATGGGCAAGCCTATCCAAGTGGTAATCAGTAGCGACTTGTTGTTCTCAAAAGTTGTTTCTACAGTGGAACAAATGCCGGAAACACAACACCGTCTAACCTATCATATTTATATCTGGTATCTACCAGTGATAACCTAACCAAGTAGACATGCATATCTAAGATATCGCCAAGCCCAGTGGCATTATATACGGTAAATACACACTTGGGTGTGTAATTACCACATTAATTCCACGAGCTTGCGAGTGGAATTCATGCAATAAATGCACGAGCTTGCGAGTGAATTTATTGGAGTAATTGCACGAGCTTGCGAGTGCAATTACGATGGTAATTTACACACCCAAGTGTGTATTTACTGTATTATTACCCTGCCATTTATGCAGCAATCAAAGGAAACTTAAAAACATAATATTAGTTCGAATGAACTTATTATGTATTCGAAGGCAATGCTTTTTGAAGAACACTAACAGGTACCCTATTTCATAATTCTATAATTGAAACAGGCGAAAATTTTGATAACAAATTTCCACCGATGAATTTTTAAAAGTCAACATAACATAATCATTAATCATCATCGTGTGGGGGTCAATTCAGCGAATATATTCAAATTCCAAAGGATAGAACCAGCACCCAGCATTGATGTATACTGTTAGTGTATGACGTATAGTTTATATAGGTACTTTACAAAAAAATTTTATGATCCTTCATTGCCATAAAAGCATGAATCAAGTATGAATAAGTACTCAATCGAAAACTAAACAATTCAAATCACAATCATCATGTCAACAACTGACCCAACTTGAGAGGTACAATCTTATGCAAATCTCGTATAGAACCTGCCCTTAAAGAAAACACGATTGTATGTAGAAAGCGAAATCTTTAGAATGTAGTATTGTAGTAAGCTAAATCTTAAGAATGTATCAAAATGCACATGTATACACTCTTTGTTGATCAATAAGTATTGTACCATAGGATCATATGATCATTACTTTCAACCCGATCTAAAATAAGAACCGAAGTTCACTGACAGATAGAAATGACTACGCGGCTAACAGAAATAAATGTACATTACTTTAACGATTAACGGAGTTCACTGCATTACACCATACAAATGGCGCCACAAGTCTGCGTTATCTCTCAAACACTCGATAAATAAACATTGAAACACGGATGGTGTTATCAAACGCGTCTGCGTGGCGCCATATATACGATATAAGGTACTGTAACTAGTGTACTTTAATCCTTTCATCTATTTTATCTTTTCATCTTGTGTTGCCCCATATATCGTATTTTATACATGAGCTCCTTATCTACTTTTATCTTGTGCTACCGAATGTACCATTTGTAATGTAACATACATATTGTGCTCCTTATCTTGATATCTGTTATGAAAAGTGCGATAACAGATATCATGGGAACTTATCATTCCCTATTTACTTGCTCACAGAGATAGCAAATAGGTTAGGATCGTGCGATTGGCCGTTTCAGAAAATGATTAGTAATTCAACAGTAGTAATTCAACAGTTGAGAATAGTAATTCAACACTTGAATAGTAATTCAACAGTTGAGGTATAGTAATTACACACTTGACAGTAATTCAACTGCTGGGTACGGTGATATTACATGATTAATTTTGCTCAAAAACTCGAAAAGTAATTACACTGCAGGGTAATAATAATTTTTAGTGGCTAGTCACGAAAACACATCTATGGCCGTGCAAAACCAATTTCAACGGTAACAATCAAAAGTTGATTGTCGATCATTTCTGCTTTTTAGACTTCAAATATAACAATTTTTTGGCTAGCCGTATGTCGGTCAATCGGCTTGAAAAATGTCACTGGGTCGCCAAGAGACGCTTCAAGATCACTCAAAGTCTCCACTAGAAACATTGGGCCCACATGTCGTTTGTTGTAGTTTGGATTAGATCCTGACTTGGCTGTGCTGCAATGTGCGCAGTTGTCGTTTTCAGCATCTGATGTTCTCACTCAGCTCAAATCATTGACAGGCCACCCTGTTAGACCGTGGGAAATAGATTCTTATGTGCGCACTTGTCGGTAGGCCCTATTAGGATACTGAGACCTGCCACACTCCGTACTTATTTTAGGTTAATGACTCCTCTTCGTGTTTGAAGGCACATGTGAAATCTAAAAGTAACAAGAACGGTTGTGTCCAGTGTCCATGCGTGGATGGCGAAATCTTTGAAAAATCTTTTTTATTTCGCAAAGAGTTATGTCTTTGTTTATTTTTTGTCCGAATCATCAGAAGTAGATGTAACCTTTATGTCACTTCAAAGTCGAAAAGTGACCTATAATAGACCACTAGTTGAAGGTTATGACTAAGCAGCAAGAACGTATCAAATATTAAGACCTAGTATGGAGCTTTCCGCAAAAGACTTTGTTGGTAATTGAGGCACTTTGCAGTCTCCTTTCCTCTGGAAATGTTGATAAATAGTAATTTTGAGTGCCCCGACGGACTTTTTGCAACCGCAAAGGTCTGTGGGGCGCTCTTCATGGATTTAAGTAAACTTGGACACGTATTTGCCAATGATTTGAGCGACTCATGTTTTAACTTGCTGCGGTATACGAAGACAATGATGCTTTATTTTATAGTGGCAGCTGACTGTGACTTAATAGCGACTGATTGTATGAGTATTGTTTTTTCAGTATAACACATCTGTATGAGTATAACAATTTAACACTGAGTTACGAGCTCCGCGGTGTTTGTTGACTGAGTTTTTATACCTTCACATCAATTTCTTCAATTTCTCTTTTCTTGTGCACGAAGCATTCTTCCAACTATTGCTCTCTCTATTTGCTTTGAAGTTATTGTATTGATATGAATGTAAACACTTTTTATCTTAATTGGCCCGTTTCCCTGATACCATAATGCAGCTGCATATTATGAAGGTATGAACTCTTCCATTATAAGCGATACACCCTCCTTTCCAATCGTCAGTGACATGCCATACGTTGGCAATAGGAAAAAAATGCTTGCAATCGAAGCAGTGTTCTCAACTTGTTCACACCACTTTAATCGTCATTAATATATGAAGCATATAGTACAGTATGTCATGGAACTTAGTTCATCATGAAGAGTTCATGCGAAGCACATGATTCACTGACTCACTTACAACTCCACGCACCAACGTGTAGGTAATATGCCACATATGCTTGCTAGTTTCTACCGTGTTTCACTGATACCATCCCGAAATGTGTTAAAAAGTCTTTTAGTGTGGGTAGTTTAAATCAATGCCGCGAGCATGACTGACTTTACAATATCATCCAATGTGAGACCTTGGTTAAAACTTGAGAGTCGAGATGCAATGCGTCGTACTGCCGTATTTGAGTGCAACTTGGCATATGCTCAACTGCTTGTTATGCTCTTTTTCATTGATATGTAGATAGTAGTACGTTAGTGAGATATGATCAAGGTTCAAAACCACGCTAATTTTACCCGACGAGAATATCAAAATCAGTAATCATGTGACACTAATTCCGAAAAATCAATTCACTGTCGTCATCACGCGAATAAATTTCTCTGATGAATAGGATTTTAGAATGGGTTTATTTTATGACAAAAAGAAAGAAATGAAGTGTGAATAATGAACCTAAAGTGTTACTGCATTTTGAAAATTAAACATTTTAATGTTTTAAAACCAATGTTCGCGTAACTTTTAATTACCCGATATTTACATGCAGTACACTCCTATGAGCTGTTGCTCAGTGTCTCCACTTGTTAAAATTATAATCTGATACAATTATAACCATCGATACGCTCGATACAATAGTTACATTCTGCGCCAAAGATCATTATACTTATAGCATTCAAACGACTATTGTTCTCTCCGAGGTTTTTAATGCCACAACGTATTACAGATAATACACGCGCTGATCACTTGACTGGTATATAGAATGCGTTTAACATTACCACACTACACGATATATTATGTCTGCTTTTGTGCTTTATGTCGACTTGGACGATATAAAACTTTACAATGCTTTTTTGTTATTAACTGACAATAGAACGCATTTGATTGTTTCCTTGCCATTTAAACGTTCCGATACGATATATGCGGGCCAAGATTCGTCATGAATTAATGTGGTTATTTAGGAACATTCCGGGTTCAAAACATGACGTAATACTTTGTCTAGCAAATATTACATGCCCAAGTCTTACTTCTTGTGTATTGTGGTTATTAAGTAAAGCATTCAAGTGTTATTTTATGAGAACGAGGCAACCACTTGATTATGACGTCTGATATGCTTGATGCGTTTCTCCCATATAAGATGGGAGGGGAAGTTTTTCCAACTAAAATCTACAAACCTTCACTGAATAGTGAACATGTACTGGGTGAAAGATTAGGCGTTGTTATAATACGTGAGAATTTGATGAAGAGAGAAGTACTGCTGGACATGAGTCACGTGACCAAGTTAACATTGGGTCATTGGCTTTGTTTACATGGGATTTTATGTGCTTACAATGACGATTTATCAGTTTTTAATCATTCCTTACCTTCCAAAAAGGAAAATCCCCTCGGTAGCAGATATCAAAATCCCCTCGGTTTCAAGCTTGCTCGGAGCCACACGCTAATTTTAAGTGACATAATTCAATCAGTAAAGCCCGCCGCAGGCGAAAATTTTCAAGGTTTTGCACATGAATCCGCCACTAAGATCAATTAGGTTATTTCATAATGCGATTAAAACAGCCAGCCGAAGGCAAAAATTTCGAAAGTTTTACAACTGAGATTGTGTCTTTGATTAATTTAATCACATAATTGAATCAAAATAGCCCGCCGCAGGCGAAAATTTTCGAGGTTTCGTACCTGAATCTACCCCTGAGATCAATTTGGTCAACGTGATTAAAAAAGCCAGCCATAGGCAAAAAATTTCGAAAGTTTTCGTTTGAGATTATGTCTAGCATCAATGTAGTGACATAATTGGACCAAAACAACTCGCCGCAGGCTAAAATTTCTCAAGGGTTTGTGCCTGAATCTGCTTCTAAGATCAACTTGGTTAATCTATAAATTGTGATTAAAACATCCAGCCACAGGCAAAAAATTGTGAAAGTTTTCACATCTGCGATTGTGTCTAGGATCAATTTAGTGACAAATTTATTGGATTACAATAGCCCGCCGCAGGCGAAAAATTTTAAGGTTTTGTACCTGATTCTGCCTCTGAGATCAATTTGGAAATGTGTAATTTGATAAACGATCCTTTTCTTGCCATAGGCGTTTTCTATGGTCAGTATTTTTCTCTCGTTTGGCACGTCGCTTTTCCCTTATCTGCCATGCCCCACCTCTATAAGTAATTGTCGCCTTACTTTCCCCTCAAACCTCACCTTTTGCCTTAATTGATACTTCTCTCACCTCACTTCCTCTCACCTTACATCTCATCAAGTTACTTCCCCTCACCTCACTTCCTCTCACCTTAATTAGTTAATTCACCTCACCATTCAGTGCTAGTTTTATACTTTTACATACGTTGCATTTCTCACCTCTCTTATCAGCTCGTTATCGCTGCTTGTTAATCGCAACGTGCTGTGCTGTGGTATACTCACTGTGTATCATGGCAGGATATACCGATAGATTCAAGAAAGTGAAATTCGACTGTAGAGAATGGCTACGGGGCATGAGGTATCTTCTTCCACACGAAAACCACCCTAATGGAATGGACGCTGAATCTTATTCCAGACGAAGAGAGATCAGCCGGGAGCAGATGTCTTCAAAGCTGGTAGCTGCCTTGAGAATAGTCACCGCACAAACTGATCTAGTTGAGCATCTGGAGAGCGAGTTACAGCAGCAGAAATCTGAAGTTATCAAGAAACAAGAGCAGGTTATCAAGCTACAAGAGGAGTTGATCACTGCTAAGGACTCTCAGTTGCAGGAGCTGAAGGACTCGGTGGTAATCTCAGTTGGAGACAGGGTTGAGACACAGTTGAAGTCTTACAGTGAGGAGCAGGTTATTAAGCTACAAGCGGAGCTGATTACTTCTAAGGACTCTCAGCTGCAGGAGTTCAAGGAATCGGTGGTGACGTCTGTTGGAAACACCGTTGAGACACAGCTGAAGTCATACAGTGAGGCAGTGCAGGACTCAAAGAATAATGGAGGTGTTTTGGATCAGAAAGTACTGAAATCAGTCGTGAAGAACGTGGTTGCAGAAGAAGACAGGAGCCGTAACCTGGTAATATTTGGACTGGCAGAGGAACCAGAAGAGAAAGTCGATCAGAGAGTTAGCGAAGTTCTAGAGGCAGTCGGAGAGAAGCCGAAGTTTGAAGCATGCAGGATCGGAGTGAAGGGTAAACAGAAAACTCCGCGGCCAGTCAAAGTAGCAGTCTCTTGTTCAGACATTGTTACTCAGATCTTCAGGAAAGCAAAGCTGTTAAGAGATTCGGAGGACTACAAGCGAGTCTTCATCTGCCCGGATAGGACACTGGAGGAACGTGAGGTGCATCGCGATTTAGTCACACAACTCAAAGCGAAAAGAACTGCTGAACCCAACAAACTTCATTTCATAAAAAGGTGGTCACATATTGAGTACTGATAAGAAGTAGATCATTATATCAATTTTACCATTACTATGATCTTATCATTCTATTTTGAATATTCATTACACAATTATGTATCCATTAAATGCAATTTTGTAAAGGATTTGATAAGCCCAAGTTTGATAATTTCATGTTATTCAGATGCGTGTAATCTACAGTTAATAGAACAGTTCTTATGATTGTCATTGCCCACACAAAACTGAACAGTTTTCGCGGTATTGATTTCATTTAGTTAATTTTGTTTAAGTTTCATACACGTTTTGACTGCATGAATGATACTAGAAGTTGACAAGCTGAAGATATTAAATTGATGTGTTCAATGTCAAGATTGAAGTTAATCATATTTCAAATATATTTAGAAGCCCATTGCGGTGCCCTTCGGGGTTTTCAATCATACTTCCCCTCATCGTAATTAGTTAATTCCCCTCACTTTACATCCATTCAGCTTACTTCCCCTCACCTTGATTCCCCCCAGCTAAAATCTCCTCACCTTAATTCCCCTCAACCCATCTCCCATCTACCCATCACACCATCTTCCCCTCGGCTTCACTTCCCCTTGCTTCATTACCCACTTCCCCTCACCTTATGATCACTTCCCCTCACGTCCCTTTGCATTCCCCCACCTTTTAAATGAATTTTTACAGTTAAATTGATCCACGTTGTTATTAGAACACAAAAATTGTGAATGAATATGATTTTTATCAAATTTTTATTCAAGATTTCAGCGCGGCACGCACGCTGCGCGTGCGTGCATCTTGACTTGAAAATCCCCTCGGTTTTGTCAAATTTTCCCCTCGGTACCCTGGCTACTCCTGCTACCCACTTTTGGAAGGTAAGAATCATTCTAGCTGTGTAACCACCTGTGCTTCATATCCGAAGCATCTGCTCAGCTCGTATTGAAGTGTCAAGGTATTAATTCATTACAATACACAATGTAGTGCCCTCTCGCGGCCAAGAATAGAATAGAATAGAATAGTATTTACAGTCTTGTCACTTCAAAAACTTAAATATTGCGACGTCAGACCGATCAAAAATATTAATAAAAAAAAGATATATCTACGGAAGAAGATTAAATGTTAAGAAAACACCCTTAAAAACCCAAAAGGACAAATGTATGCATAGTTAAAAAGGAAAAAGCGTTAAAAAGGTAAGCTAAAACGCTTAAGGCCAAAGTATAAATTGAATCCAGTGCAATAAATATGATAAAATGATCTCTTGGAAAACCTATTAGGAAAAATCTTTATAAAATCACGGAGGGTTAATTTGAAAACTATAATGTTCATGCTAATATGAGAGTGTCTATGTTGCCTAGGTCTGAAAATGCTGATGCCGAGATTCTGGGAAATCTTTAAGTTCCTTTTTGCTGTCAGTTCTTTGGCATGCCTTGTCCATCAGAGGAAGGTCGGGAAGCGGATGCTCATCAGTCTGTGCACAAATTTCCCAAAGGTACCATGCATGGTTTTTGGAATAACCCCTGAAGTCGACTGGGTTCCCAGGACAGTAATGAAGACTTAGAATCTCTTCCAAATCAAGCCTTTGTGGGTGGTAGGCAGGGCAGCTGACTAGGAAGTGCTGCTCGTCTTCAATGATGGGGTCGAAGCAGCAGCTGGGCTAATCCTCTGCAGCTGGTCCAGAGCAGACTTTGCAGCATTTCCTCCATACATTGGGGGCACTACGGAAGCTGGCTCAGCTTTAGAGTCTCCTGGAGATGCTTTCTTTGGCTGAATAAGGTATCGACCTGTCTCACAGTTGAGGTTGTGGTTGCTAGCTCTGAGCCTGCACAGAGCCTTTCTCCTCTCATATTGATGCATAGTGAGGTATTCTTCAAAGGCTAGCTTGTTTCTTGACCATGGCATAAAACTTCAGCTTGCTATAAAGCGGCAGGGCAGCTTCCACAATGTGACAAACTGGTTTTGAAGTTTCTGTCTGCCCTCTAATGGGTTGGTGTTGCTGAGCATGTTAAGGGCAATCTTGATTTCCAGAAAGCGACTGTGCCAGGGTAATGCAAGCTCACGCTGTTCGATGAAAGCATGACCAGCCAGCGTTTCAGCTTCATTTGACGACAGGTTTTCAAGTCGCTTATAGTCAAAGTGCTTGTTTTGCTACCTGTACTGCTTGAGGAAATCTACCTGTCTCTCTCCCCAGCATACAAGATTAGTGGCTTTGGATGACAACCCTAGTGTCCACTTTAGAAACTTGAGATGGAGGTTCTCCATGGGGTCGTTAGATAGCTTGGTTAAAAGATGCCTAAGTTGGATTGTAGGGTTCCATTGGTAATCATCTTGAAAATATTAGTTTCAAACAGCCAGACTTGACATCCATAGGTGACTACTGGTGTTATAAGGGCATCATACAGACGGAGGTGTGATTTAACTGTCAGGCTTTTGGTGTCAACCATGCGTTTGAGAGAAATATGCTCTTAGACCTTTGTATCGTAGTTCCTTCTGTGCTTTGCTGAAACTGCCATTAAGCATGAAGGTGATTCCAAGATAACAATACTCTTTTGCCGACTGCCCTAACAGCTCCATAGCGTAGGCCAAATCCCACTTTGAGTTGCCTACCTGCCTTGTTGAAAACCAGTGTTGCGGTCTTAGTCATGTTGACAGTGAGCCCCCAGCAAGAACAGAATTCATGCACTGTGTTAAGAAGTCTTTGGAGAGATTCTTTGTTCAGGGCGAGTAGCACAAGATCGTCGGCCCAGAGGATGGGTTACTATTTGAGTGTTGATGAGTGGTGATTCAACATGAGGCGTATTGTCCAGGTCTTCTGAGAGCTCCAAAGATTTATATCTTGAATAGCTCAGGGCTCATTGGATGTCCTTGCTCTGTGCCAATCAGAACATCAATGGCATCTGAGCTTTGTTGATGAGCTTGATTTTGGCTTTAGGTGAGTGTACATATGTTCAAGACATTTGAAGAATTTTCCCCGCACACCAAGATGGAAAAGCTTGAAAGGTGCCTCTCTGCAGACGGTATCGAAAGGCTTTTCTGAAGTCGATGAAGCAGCTATAAAGATATTCACCTTTTTGGAGCTGCTTTTGGATGCATGTTAAGGACGAAAATGTGGTCGCTAGTTTGGGCATTACTGCAGAACCCAAAGCTGGTTTTATGGGATCTGGGCAGCGCTGGTTCCTAAAGTTGATCAACCTCTCAAGCAAGATGTTAGCAAAGAGTTTGCCCAGATTACTGCCAACAGCAATGGCACGATAGTTGTCTGGGTCGTACTTGTCACCCTTTTGTGTAATGGTGTGATAAGTGCCACATTCCAGGGTAGACACCCTCATCGAGGCAAGCATTGAAGACCTTAACTATGCATTTAAGGAGAAGGGTCCTACTATTTTTGAGTTCGTTCGTCAAACAGTCTTCTGCAGATGCTTTTCCTAATTTGAGCTTTTTTATACATGATGTGAGTTCTTCAAAGGGAGATGCTTCTGTTTATTAGGTCATTGAGCCTTCCTGTAGGTTGCTGGCTAGTGTCATGACCACCATAGGACTTTTTTAGGCTTGAGGTTATTTCGTCAGGCAAAACCTTCTCGGCGTAAAAGATTCTTGAAAAACTCATAGAATGTGACCAGGTCTTGAAGGTCCATGGATTGTGGTTCATTCCTGAACGACTTGAGCTTTTTAATTCAGTCAGTTGATTGTCTTCATGTCATTGATTTTACGGTTGAGATTAGCGAAGAAGCGACTCTTCTTCCCTCTTGAGGATTTTCTTGTAATCCTTTTTTCTGCTTGTAATAGGCCTTGCGATTCTCATTGGTTGAAGTTTGTTGACCCTCCTAGCTAATTTGTTGGTTTTACGTTTTGCCTTGCGGCAGTCTCCATCAAACCATGAGGCTTTGTTGTGGTACTTCCGCTTAGGGAGACCACTTTTCCTGTCCAGTGTGTTAATTGCCACATCTTGGATGATGTTAATAAGTTTGGAGTTGATACTGTAGACATCATCAGAGGTTTGGGTTTTTTGGGCGCATAACAGATTCATTCTAGCAATGATGCCTGGGTTACTCTGGCCCTTGATGGTGCTGGGCAGACCTGTTTTCCAGTTTTTCCCATTTGGGGAAACCAGGTGGAACGTTTTCAAAGTCGGCCTCTCTCAACTCATGCCGCATGTTGGAGAGACTAGGGGCGGAGAGACTGCAGATGAGAGGTCGGTGGTCAGAGATGGAGGTCAGGTCTAACAACTTAAGTGATGCCACTTCATGGAAAACCTCATAAGAGCAAGAAAGTAGTCAACTACACTTTGCCCCTGTAGTTGATGCAAGTATAGTCACCCAGAACGTTTCCTATAGCCGCTCCATTTACAATCTTGGCATTGTGTGGGGTGGCTAGCTCTAACGAAACTCGGCCCCTGTTGTTGATGGTACTATCTTGGCTGCACCTGAGCCGGGGAGATTTAGTGGGGAGACTGCTTGCGGTGAGAGATTTGCCACTTGCTAGGTTGTCTTGCATGAGGTCTTCCCTAATGCAGATGCTGTTTTCATTGCCTGTTCTTGCATTGAAGTCTCCACAAAGCAAGAGATCATCCCCCCTTTGGCTATCAAGGAAGTTGCCAAGGCTCTCGAGTGTGTCCTCAAAGTGCCATTTGCCATGAGTTTCTGCTTGTGAGGAATTTACTGGTGAGTCGTAGACATTAACCAGGGAGGATATCTTTGGAGAGATCGTTAAGTTTTCGAGATCCTGATTGCTTGGATGTCTGGGGAGAATTTCTTGGTGTTCACGTGTGTGATGAGTAGGCAGATCTCATGTTTTACCCCAATGCAGACTCCACCTGATCTACTGTCTGGCCTGTTGCTGTTAAACACTTGAACCCCGGGATCTTGAGGCTTCGCTTAGTCTCTTGGAGACAAATTATGTCACACTGAGAGGTAGTTGCAATGAAGACTTCATCTGTGAGTTTTGAGCCAGTTATTTTGTCGTTTGAGTCGTGGATGTTCCATGAAAGTACGCGAAGGTGGTTCAGATTTCTTTTATGAGGAACATGTGATGTCCTAGGGTGGGTTGAACTATCCTTGTCACTCATTATGTGTATTCCTGTGGTTGATCCGATTACTCAGCTGCTTTCTCTCAATCCTGAGTGCCTTTCTGAGAGCATCCTCGAGCCTTTTCCACATAATCAGAGCCCCTGGGCCAGACAACTGGAATCCATTATTGGGGCTTGATTGATAGAAGTCTTTCATAGAGTCATTGCTGTATGAAAAGAGTCGTCCTCTGTTTTGAGAATTCTCGTCCCTGATGGTGGTAATGAGCTCCGCAACTTCCCTGTTCACTTTAAGGGTATCGTCTGTGAATATTCGGTTGTTGGCTGCAGGGATAGCAAAAGTGTTTTCTTTCAAAAATATTAAATTGCCAAGCTGTTTTTTTTAATCTTTTTGTTTGTTTGTCCTGAATGGCCACTTTCGACCCTCATCCTCATCACTATGACTAAGGTATTGAGAATTTAACCGAATAGGGCTGGGATATCAAACAAGCAGCTATGATAGTGTGGTACTAGGTCATGGATGTGGTACTTACATTCATGCTGGAGAATTTATGAAATTTGTTACCATTCCTTTGATATCATTGTAATTGACTGCAAATCGCTCAGACAGCGACGATATAAAATTTGTTCGACTAAAAGCCGATAATTAAAATCTCTGAAGCCTCACACCAGTAAACCACTTTCACCTCGTCAAGAGAAGATTTCGTAAGTGAGCACTGTAAAGTACTTAAGTGTCCTAAAGACTTTTAGAGTAAAGCTCTATTAAATCTTAATTCTTATGCTATATCAGCCACTTAACTATGTCATGAACTCCAATATTCCAGAACTCAGCGCTACCATTGCTTGGCTGCAACGTTAATTAAACTTTGCATGAACAAATGCCGCAATAACAGGTTTAATTACATGGGGCAATGGGCATAGATTGACGCGTGGGGCATTAATTTCCTTTAAAATGGAAATCCACCTCCCATTTCTTAAAGTTTGATTAACTTACTCGACATCCTATAACGTGTGACATTGAGGCAAGTTAAGATGAAACTGCTCAGGTATTCATTATTAACCTCCACACGTGCCGGTCACACCCAGACATATGCTCACTGCAATAATACACGTGAGGAACCCTCCTAGTCCCATGCGTATACACTAGCTGATTTAAAATTAAATGTGTGCAGAGTTCAAGTATGAGGAAGGGGAGGTTTGAGCCTTGAAAATTAACATAAATAAATTTTCATTTTTCATTGCCCTTATTTTCACTATTTTGCATAAACATACAACTGAAATCATGTTTTATTGATTGATTTTACTCTATAAAATAGTGAATTTCAGGAAAATTTCTGTCCAACTGAATCATAACTTCCTTTTGATGTTCAAATTTTTGGGAAAATCCTAGGTAGGGCCAAGGGCCCCCCTGAGATATTTCTAGAGGGGGCCTTTGAAAGCTAGGGGGGGGGGGGCGTTTAGTCCCATGCGACATGCGTCTTGGGATGTGGATATTGCATTATTATAGCTATGCGGCACAACACAATGATAATGCTATTATTCAACTCTTTGTTTGAATTGTTATTATTAACGTTCGTTTACATTTTGTAAGATTTTAGGCATATGCATTAATAACAAAATTAATTAAGATTACTTTAAGCCTTTTTTATTTGACGAACATCGAGTTAAAGTTGAGCTTCTTCAAAGTAAGTGATATGCTAAGTTAAATCTTCAAAGATATCCGAATCTGTGCTCACGTGCTGATTTAAACTCTAATTTATCTTGTGCATACCAAGTCAATATGTAAAAATCTGGTGCTAACGTCAAGTTTAATACTATTCGATCATAAGTTACGGTAAAAAGACATTTTATTAAAATAATCGACCGAAGAAAAAAGTCAAATTTTCCTCTATCTGTACATTTTCTGTTCCTGATCCATCTTCCAATCTCCTCAACAAACACATAACCCTTGGTACGGCAGCTCCTGCAGCCTCAGCTCCGCGGTGAGCAATGTGTTTTAATAATAATCACCATTAAAACATAATGAATTACACGGCTCGCTGATCAGCTCACATGATACACGGTATATTGCACTGTATCACGTTCATAGTACTACTACATTCTCCAGCAGATATTATACAGCTACTTTTCCGGGGAATCTTCGCAAGTTCTTTGACTCTTCACTAGGGTGAATTACGCTATTGTATACTTCTCTCAATTCCAAGAATTACTCCTTCCGATGTCGATGTCGTATTTGTATCAGTATGTGTTACCTGAGTTCGCCGAGGACTCCAGGCCCACTTCCAGTGGCGAATATGAGTACTCTGATGACAGCGATCTGGATGAAGGTATGCTTAGTTATCAGGAGATTACATCTTACCATGGCCTGTAGAAGTAGAATTTTTCACATTATACAGATTTTCAGATACTACAGGTTAAGTATTATTTACTGATGCCAGATTGATCACAAAGATGAGTGTGGTTTTAATGATCTACAATTTAAATTAACAAAGTGGGATATTTGAACCCTTATTTTTTGCTAAATTGAGCATGAACAAATCGGTAAATTTACCATTTTTGACCAACTCCTATTTGAGTGATGTTTCGGCCTGTTTCATCTATTTCCTCAATTCAATCAAATATGTCCTCAAAATTTAGCTATTGCTGCCACAATTTTGTCTTACATATAATTATTTCCTCAACAGTCGTCAGTGAACAATTTTGGTCAACAGACAATTATTTCCTATCCTCAACTGTAAATTATTTCCTCTGCAATTCACTATTTCCTTCGAACAGTCTACCATTTCCTCAACAAATGTCTTATAATTGCTTGAACCTCAACAATCAACATTTCCTTCATTACTAGATAAATTTCTGCAGAACTATATTGTGTGACAAATAGTTGACACAGTAGAGGAAAAGTTGTTTTAAAGGTGTCAAGGGAACGTTGACTGTTTTGACCCCAACTATACCTACAAATAGTTGGTACCTACAAACCACAGGTTGGGTGTTACCTGCCCTCAGTGGAGGCTCGTAGTTTGGTATTTTATTCGCTGTTCTACACCGATTGTGGCACGAGAGGAAGCCCAGTGGAAATCACAGCGTACTAATAATTTGAGACGAATCCGTATTCCGAGTGTTAATCAGTAAACTAATTGGCACGAGGCGTAAGCCGAGTGGCGAGAGCAACATGATGAATGATCACGTTCACTTTTGTGGCGTTATATTTGTGTATCGTACCACGGCCAGCTTTCATTGACTAATTGCACGGAAGTGGTATTATATTGAGATATTATACGCTTATATGCTCCATGTCACGCTTCCTTACTAATACTATTTTGTTATACCTTAGCTGTACTTATTAAGTTCTGTACCAATTAGGCGTCTATACTGCATAATTTAAGACTTGTACTTTCCACTTGAAAACTTTCCACATTTTCCGAGAAATTTGAATTCAATCTGAAAAATCCGAATTTTTTATTGAAAAAGTAAATATTTACTAGAAAACGACAAGACTCAAATACAGTTTCTGACGTTTTAACGATTTTACAAAGTATTTGATATACCGTTGAAGAGTTAAGACTAAGTTTAGAATATGGATCGATTAGCATTGTAGAATCTATCCCATCCAGCAACGAGTGTGATTTTGGACTAGGACGAGTTTGCAGTGATGTTGCTAAAGTGAAACAGAATGGGCCTTGATCAATGTCGATGAAAATTCAGGAAAATTTCATTTTTTATGTATTGAGAAACCTACAAATTTAGATATTATGTACAAATTAAGATCTGTAAAAATAAGATTTTTTTTTCGGAAGTTTCTTATTTACTTGTACACTTAATTATTAGTACAACGAAGGTATTTTTTGTTGTAAATAACTTTGTTATCAGTTTATCATTAAGTCTTTAAGTGACCGTGTAACTAATGCATTTAGGTTGATTTATTGTGACTATCAAGTCGTGCATGTGTGAATTCATAATTGTTTCCTCGGAATAATTGCGAGTTTTAAGATGGCTTTTAGGTTTAACCAGAAATAAAGTCATGAAATTCATTGCTACTCGGTGATCACCATGAAGCAGCCATTTCTCATGAGACATGGCCTCAGATTCAAAAGTTACTTGGTTACTTAATACTTAAACTGCTATGCAGTGTAGCCACACCTATCTTAGACATATTTTTCTGGTGAGTCCATACTCTATTGAGCGCATCTTTTCAAGGAATGCTAGCAGCATGGTAAAACTTTATATCATTTCAACAAAACTGAAACACATCCTGAAGCCGCTGAGTCATTGTGGCCAAATGATTTTTAATATGAAATAAGGCATACCTGCTCTGTATGTAAGACCTCGTATGAAATAGAAAATTTGAAATTTCTTGATTATAATCTTTGATCCAATGTCACATGGTCAAATTCCTAATTAATGCTTACCTTCGTAGAAATCTTCAGTCTAATACTTGATGAATGGTTGTTGTTTTATGCTTAGTAGGTTCCAGATAAAGAAGTAAGTGTGGTGACTTTGCCTAATTTGATTAACGCTAATTGAAGCCGAGGGTTGATCTGTCTACAAGTCTAATGATTTGAGTTTTATCAAAAAAGAGGACCTTCCATATCAAAGAAAGCTTTCCTGGGCTAACATTTCATATTATCATAACTATTAACATCATTCTTTTTTTCTCTTTACACAGGGCTATACTGTTATTATGACATCAAGTGATGCTAGTCTGTATATCAGGCTGTATTTTGATATCATACACGCATGGCACATGGCTTGTAATAGAGTAATGTTTATTCATCACGAGTTGAAAGTGATGGTGGTCACCTCATCTGATCATATTTGGTCGGATAAAGCATGGGTGATAAGTGATAACTCTGAGGCCTGAGCCAAAATATGTACGGGTTATGGAAAAGGATGTAGGGAAATGGGAAATTCCGCAATGCAGGGCAATATTGGAAGGTTTTGGCCATTCAAAGAATATTAATCACTGCTAATAATGGGTTCTCACTTCTTAGAAATTTTGATTGGTGAGAGTTGAACGAGTTGACCAACTTGCTGTAATAGGTTAGGATTATTGGTGAACTTAATAAGTATTGGTTGATATGGGGGCAATGACCAGTCACCAGGTATTATATAAGGTAGTTGTTTGCTAATGACTCTAGAGACAGCACCTTGTGTTTATAATTGGAGCATGATTCCATGTAACTCTGTAACAACCTCGTGTTTGTGTAAAGTAAGACACCGTGTATAACCACATGTTGGGCGGTAAACTGGCGCGTGATTGGAGTGGAAGATACTGCATTACATTTCCCTCAAATACACTAGCTAGATTATATACCCTACCCACGGAACATGGCCAGTTTGACGTCATCAACTCACTTCTCCTAACCCAGACAGCAGTGTCACTTTCCTACGCCCATAGCCCGTGCATTGAGAGCAGTGATTGATATATAAAACAGTGCACGTTACTGCTGTACGCCGAGTTTAAACAAGATATCATTTCATATCATGATTATTATTATCGTCCACCATTGCTACACTTGATTATCGTCTTCGTTTCAAATAATGAGGCAGTGTAAGCACGTTTACGGCTAGTTTCGTGATTTCAATGGTATCTGATATCTATAATTGGAAAGTTCCGCTCTGGACTTCATCCAAAGATGATCTAGCAGTTGTTTTCCGATTGTTATGGACGCCGTCGTATAAGCCTTGATAGTTTATATTCTTTTTAAATTAGCGTAACTTTTTAATACATCATCAGCTTAACAACAAACTTATAGCATTAAGCTAAAACTCCATTAGCCGTAGGTATTTTAATCTTTTTCGGGAGAAAAGAAGGCTTGATCGGTTTTTCGATTCTTTATCCGTTCACTTTGTTACAAGCTAATTGTCCGATTGTACGATTCGTTGTAACTTATTACCCTACCCAGTTAAGATTGAGTTCGAATAACTTACCTTTGATCTTTTGATATCAAATAATAATTCGTCTGTTTGCGTAAAGTGCCAGGTAATTCCACAAGCTACTTAAGGGGGTCGGGGGGGGTCTGAGGTCAATTTTCAGTTTTTTGTTGTTTCTGATAGAGCTGAACGCCAGCTACCAGTAGGTTTTTACCGCATCAAAAAATATTGTTTCTAGCCGAAGTTATGAATTTTTCAAATCGCGATTTCGCCTGTAATTACAGTGCACGCGCGAACTTACGACGCGATTTGCCGAAAATGAACTTTAAAATCTATCTCCTCCTACAGCTTTTGAGTAAAACCCTTGAAACTTGGTAGTAATGTTCTAGGGCATAAAACAAAACTTTCATGCGAGCCGATTTTTGATTTAGGCCTCAGAAGTGAAAATATGAATTTTCAAAGTTGGCTCCTGTCCCAAAAATGGTCAAAAATGACGATTTTCAAATTTCAAAAATTCATATTTTCACTTAATCATTAAATTAGGCCACCTTGAACCACTCAATAGCCGTCCTTTATTCTATGTATCTTTTGAATCCTAAACATGTTACATGTCTTGAACCTTGTACAAGTCTTGAATTCAACAGATGTCTTGAATTCTATGATTGTATTGAATCCTTTACTTATCCTAAATCCTATACTTGCTAATGCGTGTTATCGGTAAACCAGTAAACCACAACTCAGCAACTACTCTATGTGCACCACGTCGTATAATGTAGTGCACATCAAATGCAATCGTCGCTGCTTACTGTAAAAGAAAGATATGACCCCCTTTTTCCAGTTCTCTGTTTGGGAGAGGTCAGCAAGAAAGCTGTTATAAAGTGTGACAAAGTAACTCTGTCAGATCTTGTTTTGTCAGTCTCCATGCTTTAGGAAGAAGCATAGAGACTCTGGTTGCTGTCAGCTGTTATGGAATGAATTGATTGAGAACCAGAAAAACATCCTGAAACCGCAAATGATCTACCTTACGAGAAAAAGTAACGTGGATCAATACTTTTGGGGATCAAAATGGGGGGGGGGCGGGGTACGAAATTTGAGGATATTGTCTGGAATATTACACATGTTAACGTATGATGATGACGTCATATTTATTTTTTTGGGAAACGAAAATATGGGGGATATTTTTCGGAGATTTCCCCAAATTTCACACCATATAATTATAAATTTGTCTCGTAAGGTACTATCTAAGATGAACTTTAGGAGACAACCGAATCTGAGCAGATTGCGTGGATGTGTGAAGAGTGGGATCATGGAAATTTCAGTGATGTTGTTAAGTAGGGATTTGACTATTTGAGGAGTTAAGGAGAGGAAAACGCAAGTGTAAGCTACAGTCAAGTTGGCAGGAAAAGATGACAACAGTGATGGTGTTTGGACGTGATGTGGGAACCAATGAAGTGGTTCGCGTGAGAGATGATGAACCAGATGCTCCGTGCCACCTGATCCAAGGTGTCAGTGATAGTTACAATTAATTGTTACCTCATTTAGATTGTAAGGAGTAGAGTTCTGTGTCTAGTAAAAGTGGCTTCGAAGCAGCAGCCACGATATTGAGGAGTTCCAAAACTTTGTTTCAGTAGGGTGGAAACCAGGTTCACTGATTCTCCTGATACTCCGATAGGGCGTGAAGTTGTGAACCGCAGGTTCACTGATAGAACTCCTGATAGAACTCGTGAAAAGATGAAGGAAGGACTTGTGCAGTGGTCTCCAGTGCCTCAGTGGTATATCACATCAGCAACATTAACAGTGCTGTGTGCAGCAGAGAGAAGTGGCTGGATGCCGGTATGCAATTGCGAAGCCATATAAGGGTATTTATTGAGCCCTTTTGACCTACTTTTCGACCTGTTGCTTTCAACCTATGAGTACACATACTAGTAATCCTCCTCCTCCTCCTCCTCCTCCTCCTCCTCCTCCTCCTCCTCCTCCTCCTCCTCCTCCTCCTCCTCCTCCTCCTCCTCCTCCTCCTCCTCCTCCTCCTCCTCCTCCTCCTTTGTTTCTGCTTTTGAGTGCTGGTTTTGCATGTTCAGTTATGAGGGTAATGATGACCAGTGGCCACATTGCACTCAGAACGCATGAGCGAATGAAAATCTCAATTTCTTATGATGTCCTGAATCTTATTCTTGTCTTGGATCCCATGCATGTCTTGAATCCTATGTGTTTTGAAACCTGTGTTTACCAACATGTCTCCAGGTTGGCTCCATCATTACCATGTCATAGGACGTATTAACGTGTCCCTATGGCGTCCTAGTAATGAAATCTTGAGTTAGTAATCACCCGAAATTCAGGCACACTGGAGGAACACCGCCGAGCATTTCTTTCATAACGTGTGCTTTAATAATCCTCCCGTGAAATGATGTGCAATGATATGCATATGTCGTGTATAATACACCACGTGACCACCCGCCGAACTTGTGGATGCTTTTAATGTTTCGTCATCACGTGGGTGGGATCAGGTTAATTTCTTTGCGCGTTATCAATATACGCAAGAGCAGGTAGGAGGTGCGCGCAATGTGCTCGCAGTACTTGATATAAGTGAGAAATGGGAGAAACACCTGAAAACACCGCACTACAACGTGTCATCGTGATGTGTTGGGGCACTTTAACACATGATACGCCATATTACAGCATATTCTGTATTTAAGAGAAATGACCGTGTTTTACGGATCATTCCTATAAACCTATTAATGAGATTAAGGTAATCTATAGCTACGCATTGCAACTCTCCTATAATGGCTGTGTGACGGGGGTTGCTCTGTGCGCCCTCTGAGGCCTCTTGTCAGTTGTCAGAACATCTCAATGCCGTGCCCCGTGTCCCGGGCCTTTGTTTTGTAGCTTCGTAGGCACCAGCTAATAGTCACAAACCTTTATAAATAGGTTAATTAGGATATCTAACTGGGTTTTCTAGGGAGATAAGAGTAGTTTAACTTGCGTTATCGCTCGGTTTTATTACCACCACGTTTCAGTAAGGGTTTACCCAAGTCTGCAATCCGTTGACGAATGCTATACCGTTTTCAAAGCATCACGATGCTTTTATTTACGGTTTATCAAAGGTAATCGTTCATGTCTTCTTTACTATTGAAGTTTTACTATTGAAGTAGACTCGCCTCACCTAGAACACCTTGAGAGATCAGCGACACGAATTTTATAGCTAAAATCCTGATATTGTGACAGGTTAGTTTTGACAGGTCAGTTAGCAGTCTGCAGCTTCGCAAAAATATCGCATGGGAATAAAACTTGAAATACTTAGCCCCACGCACGAAAAATATTGCATCTTCGTCGGAAATTTACTACTTGGAGTTATGATGATCATGATGTCATCTTATCCTCCTATTTTTTATAAATTATCTTGGGAATTTTCGTGGAAAATTCGAAATCGTAAAATTTCTAGCCACAATAAAAATGATTGCAAAATGCAAATCCTGAAATCGGATTTTCATATCTTGACATTATCAGTTTCAATAATTTCATGAATTGTTATCTTAACCGATCTCATATTTTCAAAATTTACAACATGGAATTGGAAAGAATTACTGTAAATAGAGTATCAGAAAATTTTTGGATTAAAAGGCTGGTACAGACATTTCAGAAACTTTTGGATCATGGATTTTTATTAAAACTCCATATAGGATGTCGTCTAATGATAAACATGGAGCTGATACAAAACAGTACCAGGCGCTTAGTGAATGTTTCTGGGCACTTGCTTTTAGATCACACTGTGTGAGATTGTGTGAGAGCTTCGCTAAACTGTGTCCCAGTATTGGCTCAGTATGGTACACGTTAGTGTTGGTTTCCAATCCACCCGGACTCTGGGTCACCAAAAAACTGGTTACCCTATTCTCCTTCTCAAGGAATAACTTTCATTTAAATGGTTTCCTTTTCATATAGAGCCACTACCCCTGGTCAAGTGAGCCCTTTTCAAATGGATGTGGTTTTCATCCTATTTACACATCTCATATTGTGCCCAAGTTGTGGCAATATACGAGGTATATGTAACTCCGTTCCCATGGAAACATGGGTAGCATTGTGAAAACTTATTGTTTAGCGGTAAATGTGTCGCATCTGACTATTTAGCCAAGTTTTATATTAGTAGCGTAGTCACTGACTTACACCTCAGGTTTTAAGTTTTATTCAAGCATCATTCAACTAAGTTTAACTTAGTAATAATAGTGCGTTCGGAAAAGATTGTCACTTGGAATTTTCTGGAGAAACGGCTGCCGGGAATAACTTTTTGATGTGATATTCGGTTTTTTCAGACATTTTTGAATTAAGATGATGGGGTTTTACCGATAACTAAGTTTTCTTAGCCCATTCTACAGCAGATTCAAATTTGTAATTATTTGCTCCGCTGTACGAAACTGACCACAAATTTCGTTGTCAAAGAAAACGCACTATCAACGGACCCAAGAAGTGTGAGAGAATCAAAATGAGGCTGTTGCAGCACACGTGGATGCTAACCGGAACAAATGGACTGTTTTTCGTCGAGATGAAATAATCCTAAGGGGTGCTTTCACCTCAAAAAGGATATGCTCCAGATAGGGCAGTTGCAACTTTTGCTCTGGCAATTGTCCAGAAAAACAACATTTAAATAACTTAAAACCTTCGGTTATCGTGTTAGGCTATTAGTTCAGACCCTTCCGTACATAAGACAACCATTTTTGAGATTTTGACTAATTTTCTTAACTTCAGAAACGTGTGTGCTAGCTGTGTACTGCATTATCGGTTACTGAACTGTTAAATTTGCCACTTTTTAGCTCTACTCATTATCAATCATGCAGGGTTAAATTGTACAGAAATATGCCCCGGATGTCAACCAATCATCCTATTCTTTAGTTTTGGACCTGAACGCCCTGAATATTTCCTGAATAGTGAAATCGGACCATAAAAACATGGCCTAGAAGATGTAGAATTCGCCATACAGCGGAGCACCTGAAAACAATCAAAAAACAAGCTAAATGACCAACTCAAAAATCTTCGTTAACACTGAAAATTTGCAATTCAGTCTGGTAGAGACCCTTGTACTCGAATATGTAGAAATTTTGACATATTTGGTTATATTCGTCATTTTATGCCTGAAGTGACAATCATTTCCGAACGCCCTAGTACATAAGAAATTTTATAAATAAGTTATGATATTTTCACGGCCCAAAGTATCTTTTAATAACTAAGCTCACAAAAAACTTGTAATAAACAAGTATAACTTGCAAGATCTCTGCTCTGGTGTTTTACAGAATATCCTATAAGATATCGATAATGGATATCGGATAGATACCAATTCGTTCAAATTACACACTTTGTTAAAATGGTATTAAACTTTGATTGACGTAGTGTCTCTTTTGATGGCGCCCTTATTATATTTTTATCTACAAACCACAGTACAGAATTGCTGTAGTCTGTTCACCAAGTCTTTATAGTTTTAAAGACTTTATAGTTTTAAAGTTTTATAGTCTTTATATAGTTTTAATCACATGATTTTTATTGTGATTTTTATTATAAAGATTTTACAAATCTTTATAGTTTTAAAGACTTTATAGTTTTAAAGTTTTATAGTCTTTATATAGTTTTAATCACATGAATTTTATTGCATTATATCAATAATTCAATAGTAATAATTCAATTTAATAATCATTCCATGATAATTGAATATAATTCACCACGCGTTTATGATCTCTATAGTTTAATAATCATGTAAGGTGCGTATAATCCCTGACCCATATGCTACCTAGGTTACGGGCTTAGGACACAACACCGAACACAAATACCATCTGCTATTACAGGCCACTCGTCTGTATGGAAGTGTTTATATGATATATTCGACTTATAACTTTATAATAGTGGTGATTATATATTGGACACTGTATTTCATAATAATCATACGATATAGTAAATACTGGGATCCGACGTCTGACTTGGTACCTCCTAACTACAGCAGTTCATTCTTCACATATCTCTTATGTAATGTTCTTCATTAAGATATTGGAAGCCGACTTCCGCCATTTAGTTACACTGTTACACTGCATTTAGTATAATGGCATTGTGCTGTGAATGTCTAATGAAATGCTTATTAATGATGTATGAGTAGTTGGTCGCCGAACGCTGATATTGTGCACGTGCAGTGGCGCGGGGTTTTTAATTTGCACGTTCAGGGCAGCTCTTGGGGAAGGAGGAACTGTTTGTCATGTGAAGGGAGCCCCGGAGGGATTACAATTCTCAGTTGGCAATATCGCAATCTTACTATATATAATTCTTCATCATATGTATATTTATCTATGTAATTATGTTTGTCTGGCGTCTGTCCGGTCTGACACCACTCCGTAGTGTATCAGAAGACGTGAAATAAGATCCTTGACACTGGTTAACTAGACTATATGGATTGTAAAGCACTGTCTCATCAGCAAATTCACAGTATCTTACTACTTATAATTCTTCCTCATATATAAATAAATATATATCTGTCTGTCCGGTCTTCCTTATATATAGCCACAGACCTCTCTGACACCACTCAGTACCCAATCAAGCTTACCGATGATCGGGATGTTCATACGAAAGTACCAGTGACGTTTGACACCACCAGGTATATAGAACCCTCTGACGTTTTCATGCGGGTCTATAATATATAGACACTTGCCTGATCGGGTCCATATTGGTTTAGACCCTCGCCCTACGGGCTCGGGCCAAAACCGGATACATCCCTCGGGCTTACGCCCTCGGGCAGTATCCCAAAATGGACCCAATAGGCGCGTGTCTATGTATTTTATAGACATCACTTAGAGGAGTGGGTACACTCGATTAAAATATGACCTCATCACTGATAAGAACTACTACATTGTACTGTACGAATTGCTGAAGCGAAAAAATGGTGAACGGTGGCCGGAGGCCACGGGCCCTGCTAGTTGCTTTTAATTTGTGCATGAGCCCAGGGTGTCATAATAT
Source organism: Beroe forskalii (assembly GCA_011033025.1). Taxonomy (NCBI): domain Eukaryota; kingdom Metazoa; phylum Ctenophora; class Nuda; order Beroida; family Beroidae; genus Beroe; species Beroe forskalii. The sequence goes on along the minus strand of WFMF01000011.1, from coordinate 1,240,891 downwards.
GTGTACATACTGGCCCATCAGCCACGTAATTCGAGTGACACAGCGCCTTGTTCCTCATCATATCTCTCAAGTCTGGAATTATTGCTTTAGACATCTAAATATGAAACTCTATTATTTTCTTCCAACCAGCCCTGCATGCCCATTCACACAATACCATTTTGCTTCCTCATGAACGCGTGGTTCAACTACACCATTACACCATTTCATTTTGATTGATTTTACCCATATCTCCATATTACCATTGCCGGCTGTATAGACTTAACTGTTTAGCTGTATCATTCGAGAAAATTTCAATATTGCAGCTTGTCAGCTGATGACGATAATCACATGATTTTCAAAACCTTCTAAGATCTCGTGTCAATATTAATCGTTTAAACATCTCTCCTAAGTTGTCAGTTAAGAAGTTTCCCAATGAAAGTATGAAATCTTTGTGAAAGTTAGCGACAACATGCTTTGATTCAGAGAGTGTCTGATGTGTGTGATTATATCCTGCACAAGTCGCTCAAATCACAAGGTGTAACCATGCTGCAAATCAGTGACTGCTCTCAGCGGCTTATAACCAACCTAGGAATTCAAGATCTTCCCACTGTTATAACTGTGATATATCATTGGAAAATGGTCGAATGGATCATTTATTAAAAGTTAGATTACATCAGGGAAGTGGTAATGGGAAGCCCAAACCATAGTATGGAATCAGTTCAATAGAATTTCGAGTAGTGCCCACAAGTTTCTTTAAAACTTGAGCGAAATCTTCAATTCCTTCAGTGAATATTACCAACTCACGGAGACACGGTGGTAAACTGGTAGTTGTACGAGATTGGAACAGTGATGATGAGCATGATCCGAGCTAGTGAGGGCCTCCTAAAATATTAATCCCGGCGCTAGGGATTCAGTGAAAGTCTCCAGCTGCGCTGTCAACATTTAAATCATATAAAGCCCTGCTGTCGCAGGGCTCTATAATATTTTCTGCTTGTTCATCTTACGCCTCTAAAGCAAACTCTTATTAACTTAACTTTGCTCTTATTAAAGTATTAAGTGGTTTTAGCTTGTCTCAAAAGCCTTGAATCCCATCGCTGTGTTCCATAACATTAAAGCTATTGGCATAAAATTCAAATATTAATGGATATGTGAACGATGCAAAGCCCAAAGGTACGCTGATTAAGTTATTTAAGGGTTTAGTCTTTAGAAGTTGTTCAATATTTTACGCCGGCAGAACCAATCTGATCAAGTTTAAGGTCTTTGTCATATCTCAAAACACGAATTTGAGATATGAGTTGGTCAGGATGGCCAGGGCGTGTACCAACATTTCGACGGTGGTCTTGAGTCCATAGGTCCAACATTGCCCATGTGAGGCCTCAGAGCAAAAATGGCGTCCAAAAATCGAAACTTTACCTGATAGAGATAGAGCTGAGCTTTGGATGACAAATGGCCAAGTTATGGGCATGCGAAGCGCGCGCGCCAAAGTGGCAGTTGGCCTATTTTGGGCCTAAAGATGGCCATTTTGGCCACATTTTTGGAGATATAAGCTTCAAACATGTTTTGCCCATCATTTAGGTCAAAATTGATGGGCAAACCAATTCTAATGTGAATCAGACCTTATTTGGCCATTTCAGCCCATAAAAACCTTCAAAAATCCACTAAATCGCTTATATCTCAGTTTGCGTTTTTGCCCAAATGGACTTTACTCTTTTCGCTTCTCCTCCGCCATTTTTTATTGTTTCTGCATGAAATTTCAGAATCGCTTTGAAACTTAATTTCGAACTCATGTTATTGACCAAAATTTTGAGTTAGGCCTCGGGGATTTTGGCTCTCAAAATGTTGGTACACGCCCCGGCCATCCTGGTCAACTCATATCTCAAATTCGTGTTTTCCAAAATTCGAGGGGTGAACCCCCCTTAATACGCTCACCTGTAGATCTCATAGTACAACTGTAGCACTATGAAGTCTAGCCTCTAGGAAGTCTCGCGATATGAAGGGGTCTCAATAAATGGCTGTCAGAGGTCAAATTCCCAGAATTCAATCTGTCTGGTAAATTTACGGTCTGACATCATGTCATAAAATAGATCCCCCCATCCTGATTCCAATCCTGGTGATTGGTGTTGTTCTTAAAATACGAGCCGTGGGTCGACTGTTCATAGTGTCATGAAGTAATGAAACTGACTGGGACCGATCGGTGTGTACGTTGACTGAGAGCATAATTTACCGAATGAGATCCAAATGTCATTAAATTGCTTATTAGTGATGGTTAATAAAATTCCTACTTTTTACCGTGCAATTCAGAAACTTATAGCCTAGATTTTCTTTTGCCCGTACTCCCTCTTAGGAATGAGAAAAGGAGTAGAAAAATTTGCGATCAAGAATCATTCAAGAAAATTATAAGAACCTTTCAGCTGACTAACATATTATAATTCCAAAAAGTTTCTTGAGAAGAGAACCTGTTTTACTGGTGTGTAGTACGTAGGTAAACATCAAAATGTGGATGGGTTGGCAGATAGAATTAGGTAATCATTGGTTCGTCAATGTCCGTTCTAAGACATATTCATGCTAGAGCTAAATATCTCATATATCTCTATGCATATAATATTCGCATACGTGTAGTCTAAACTCCAACATATAATAATATGACTGACGATCCTACGGTGGTTGACAGTTGTCTGTTATAGCAGATACCAACTGGTTCTATCTCTACTCCTTCTAAGTTTACTCTTTTCTTTGCTTTGACTGTAAGTGGATAGGGTGTTTTCATCCTATTCTTATCTGTATTGTAATGTAAACCCCTCTGTATAGGATAACGTAAAACCTGACAATGTTCTTTTGTTATTTCAATTGTTCTACATAAGTCGAAGAAGTTTATTGCATAAGAAATTTTGTGGTTGGACAATGATAAATGGTAGACATAATAATTGTAGGAGAATGGACACTGAAAAATTTTCGAATATTATCTACCTATCTAATTTTTCTTGAAATTCGTTGATTTTTTACAGCTTTGACCAGATTACTGCTTTATCCCGTGCTGAAAACATTGGTGAAGCAAGCTTTTCTTTGCTGTCAGGGAAAGCATTCGAGACCGAATAATCGGAAAAGTTGAAATGAATTCATATTTATTTATTGAACTACTCAGCAATTGTAATATCTCAGTTGATAACTTAGTTATATTATTCTACTGTCAATTTCTTGAATCTGTACACTTTTCCCAGACGAAATGTTGAAACGGAAGAGTAAATGGGGAAAAGTGCAGCAGTTTGTGTTTCAGAGACCGCAGCCAACCACCTCAGCATGGTCAAGGGTGAGTTTTATTCTTATTAAGTTTTTTCTTCAATTTTAAATTTTGCGAATTTGTCTAAGATTGTAATGATTCTAAGGACCATCATATTATCTATGCATATCATCTGGATTTTTCCATTATTTCTCAAAGCAATCCCTTCGGCCAACTGTCCTGATTAATGATTAGTTACTCGCTGGCTGACCGAGAGCCAGATCCCAGATGGCATGTGAAGCCCATCGTCGTTTGGTGCGCGTGCCCTTTTGTCACATTGAACATACCAAAATGTTCATACCGATTTCCATCTTACATTAAATATTGTTTTTTGAACTACCGATGTAGTTCCTATAACCCCTCATTAAGGCATGTTTAGGTAGCAGGGGCACCGTCCTCTATTGAGCCCGTGTCTTTAGTTAAACTCCAATGTGCTGTATAATGTTAGCTATAATATGACAACACATTGTAAACATCATAAGACCTTAATATGAGTATCAGCAAGCAATCTTACTTCTCACTCTGAACACGGCGCTCTAATCGATCAAGCAGCACCAGCAGTTCATATCCTCGACATCCGACATGTGGCACGCCAGCGCCGCACGTTAGTTTTACCGGATTTTAGCAAATGTTTCATGTAATTAGCAGGTGCCATCGTATCATCGTCGTGTCATGATGGCAGATATTGCTTCTTCTGCTGCCATCCTCAAATTCTAACATCGACAAAATGTAGTTGAAGAGTGTGTGTGTAACACATCATGCTTTGAAAACTGTCGTATATTATTAAGGTATTGTGTTTTGTACCGGGGCATTATCTAATGGCAACATGACATTTAGGATCAGTGATTGACTGCGTGAAATGTAGAAGTAGATCAGTTATGGCCAAAATATTACGCGAGATTGGGTTTTCGGTTAACCTTCACTAATCCAATCGTCTTTTTCCGTTTGAAACGTCTTCCATAAACATGCAATAGATGACCGTTAACAATAATTGTCATTGGGAATTTATGAATTTTACTTGTGTTTACTCTCCTTACTCTACCATGCTGATGATAGTGCATGACACAGGCGTCGTATGGAGCTATGACCAACTTCAGATCGAATGTAACTTAGTATTGGGTTGTGATTTGTCGCTGAAACATGAAGCCTGCTCGCCGTGGTTCCACCTCCTCTCTACACCCACCCTTCGCTCACTACCCCACGGTAACTGTTATTGGGGGGTTCAGGGCTGAAAATAACCAGGCATGAACCCAGCTGAACTCCCTAACTGTTCATGTTCCCCTTCCACCCTTCGCTCGCAGTTCTCACTAAGCATTTGTTGTTGCCTGAATGCCTTGACAATTGGCAGTCAGGTTCCAACCGATACTGTGGAGCTGAAAAATTCTGAACCCGAGCAAAGTATAGCATGGGGTAAAGTATCGCCACCCCCTCTTCTAGTCAATTCCCATTTCATCTGCCTCAATGAAGGTGAGCAACAGGAAAAGAACTACCTTCCTGGTCATTGTGCTATTGTAAAGGTCTTGCAGCAATGCAGTTTATTGGATCGTGGCTTTGGTCATCAGAATGCCTACTGCCTATAGTGCCCATACTCTGCTCCAGGTTTGCCTTCCGCCCTCGAGTGTGACCGAGGTGTTTCTGCCCACGTGCTCCTTGAGCTTTCTGCCTGAAGCGTGCCCAAAATGTGCATTGAAAGATCGGAGAATTTCCAAACATTGCTATAAAGTGACATGATACTTTTGAGCTATTGTGTAACTGGCCTGAGTGTTTCCCAGGTTTTTAACCTTTTTACCAGAATTGCACAAATTGATTTATTTCGCTATTTAAGGTTTTAAATATTTATGCATCCAAAATTCCGTGGCGGGCAAGGCAGGCGACAGCAAAGGGTTAAAAATTTTGCTGGCTGCTACTGACTTTATAACTGGCTTACTAGGATTTTAGGCTATATAATTCACTCAAATTTAAAATAATGTCCCATTCCTCCCCAGAACCAGGTTACAGGAATACAGGTGATTGTGCAACCCTGCACTACCCTTGTCTATTGCGAGTTCAATTCAAGTTGACTAGATCATTACTCCTGTTCCCCAAATTTATAAAGCAAACAATTGGTTGGAAGCTGTGTCCCAGTCGCCAGATGAACAATGAAAATTATTTAAAAGTAACTTGCACTAACATGAATGGTTTGGTTAATTTTTATTCGAATTCAGTCAATTTTTGTTCAGAGCTAAAAGAAAGAGAAAGCAGTCTCAATTATAGCCATTTTCAAAGAATCAGCGGAAGGACTTGGAGTTGGTAAATGTAAAATGCCTAGAAAAATGGTTGAGCAGGAGGAAAATTCCAATACTAAGGGATTATTCACGTATTGCGTAATCACCTAACGTAACATGTGACGATGCCTAATTGCAAAAATTCAACTCTTTGTCTGTTTTTTTTTAAATAATTTAAAATTCCTACATTTCACACCTCTGCAATTTTATTCATTGAAAATGAAATACGACCTAATACTTTCATTATGAACTCAAGACCGCTCTTATCTCGCTCCCTATACTCTTAAGCCCTAAGGCATAATTACTTCCTCTGACCCCATAGCCCCTGTTCTACCCTAACTAAGGCGGACCCATAACCCCTTCTGATCCCCAAGTCCCTTTCTATCCCCGAACCCTCCTCTTAACCCTAACCCTAAATTCCCTCTAGGTTCTGTTGAACCCTCTGCCCCATCCATTACAGCTTCTAACCCTTTCCACCCCCAGGTGGACATGTCGGTGCTGTTCCCGGACCTCTACAAGAGGAAGCACGCCCTCACTGCTGAGATGATGGCCGGCAGACTGGTGCCCCCTACAGACGCCATCACCACCAAGAGACAGATCTACGTGGCCTCCCAAGCTGTCGGGCTCTACAGCATGCACTTCCTACAAGGCACCACCGAGGTGGCCCTAGGCTTCGGCAACGGAAAGATTAATGTTCACAACTTCAAGACTACCAAACGGTCCTACACTGCTCAGGTACGGTTAACACAAACGAAAACGGCTGAAATTCAAACTGAAATTCATATTCTTTGAAATTGAAAGTAAGGAATCGGATGTTTTAAAGATTGTATTCATAATCATATGCTTGCCTCAAAATTGAAGCATATTCAGGACTCATTGAATCCCTTTCAGGATTATTAACTGATATGATTGGCATTGATTTGGTCGTGCCCTAAAAATTATTTTCAATTCATTTGAATTTTACAATTTATTGTATCAAAGTATCAAACTTTTGACCATGCGTTTTAAACTTCAGCCATCCCCTGAGAATATGCCTGTAACCAGTATTCGGGACCACGTTGATTCCGACCATCACCGAATTGTAGCAGGTACGTTTGTATAAAACGTGGTTAAGTAGTTTTTACATCAACACAGTTTGGTAATAATTTGAAATTCAAGCTTATGATTTGTGGTAGGTATAAGTTCTTCATTGTGGCCCGAGAAGCCTCATAAAAGTTATAAATCAGTTTGATCAGATTGATATGAAAAACGATTTAGAGCTTTAAAAATTTGAAAAAGTGGAAGAATTTGTACGTAGCTCATTAAGCTCAAAGGGAAGCTAAAATAGCAGTAGCAGACGCACACATGTATCAGTTCATCATTACAGGAACAGCTGACGGTCTTATCCAGACCTACAAGCTGGAGGAGGAAGCAGGACTGGTGGAGACCTCCAAAGTAGATCTGGAAAATGCCATCTACTCCTTAGACACCTCTCCCAGCTACCATGTCTGCGCTCTCGATAACAGACGAATCCAGGTCAGGCATTCGTTACATGAAGGGCATTAAAAAGGGATTTTTATACGTAATATGAGATAGACTGAATCATAAGCTCAGAAAATGTATATTGCAGGTGATAGACGCTAACAGGGCTGTATACTGCAGGTAATAGACACTAACAGGGCTGTATACTGCAGGTGATAGACACTAACAGGGCTGTATACTGCAGGTGATAGACGCTAACAGGGCTGTATACTGCAGGTGATAGACGCTAACAGGGCTGTATACTGCAGGTGATAGACGCTAACAGGGCTGTATACTGCAGGTGATATACTGCATAGACGCTAACAGGGCTGTATACTGCAGGTGATAGACGCTAACAGGGCTGTATACTGCAGGTGATAGACGCTAACAGGGCTGTATACTGCAGGTGATAGACGCTAACAGGGCTGTATATACTGCAGGTGATAGACGCTAACAGGGCTGTATACTGCAGGTGATAGACACTAACAGGGCTGTATACTGCAGGTGATAGACGCTAACAGGGCTGTATACTGCAGGTGATAGACACTAACAGGGCTGTATACTGCAGGTGATAGACGCTAACAGGGCTGTATACTGCAGGTGATAGACGCTAACAGGGCTGTATACTGCAGGTGATAGACGCTAACAGGGCTGTATACTGCAGGTGATAGACGCTAACAGGGCTGTATACTGCAGGTGATAGACACTAACAGGGCTGTATACTGCAGGTGATAGACGCTAACAGGGCTGTATACTGCAGGTGATAGACGCTAACAGGGCTGTAGCATACTGCAGGTGATAGACGCTAACAGGGCTGTATACTGCAGGTGATAGACGCTAACAGGGCTGTATACTGCAGGTGATAGACGCTAACAGGGCTGTATACTGCAGGTGAGACGCTAACAGGGCTGTATACTGCAGGTGATGCAGGTGATGTAACAGGGCTGTATACCGGTGTGATAGACGCTAACAGGGCTACTGCAGGTGATATATACTGCAGGTGAGATAGACGCTAACAGGGCTGTATACTGCAGTGATAGACGCTAACAGGGCTGTATACTGCAGGTGATAGACGCTAACAGGGCTGTATACTGCAGGTGATAGACGCTAACAGGGCTGTATACTGCAGGTGATAGACGCTAACAGGGCTGTATACTGCAGGTGATAGACGCTAACAGGGCTGTACACTGCAGGTGATAGACGCTAACAGGGCTGTATACCGCAGGTGATAGACGCTAACAGGGCTGTATACTGCAGGTGATAGACGCTAACAGGGCTGCATATGACGCTAACAGGGCTGTATACTGCAGGTGATAGACGCTAACAGGGCTGTATACTGGGGTGATAGACGCCAACAGGGCTGTATACTGCAGGTGATAGACGCCAACAGGGCTGTATACCGCAGGTGATAGACGCTAACAGGGTTACTGTATACTCTGCAGGTGATAGACGCTAACAGGGCTGTATACTGCAGGTGATAGACGCTAACAGGGCTGTATACTGCAGGTGATAGACGCTAACAGGGCTGTATACTGCAGGTGATAGACTAACAGGGCTGTATACTGCAGGTGATAGACGCTAACAGGGCTGTATACTGCAGGTGATAGACGCTAACAGGGCTGTATACTGCAGGTGATAGACGCTAACAGGGCTGTATACTGCAGGTGATAGACGCTAACAGGGCTGTATACTGCAGGTGATAGACGCTAACAGGGCTGTATACTGCAGGTGATAGACGCTAACAGGGCTGTATACTGCAGGTGATAGACGCTAACAGGGCTGTATACTGCAGGTGATAGACGCTAACAGGGCTGTATACTGCAGGTGATAGACGCTAACAGGGCTGTATACTGCAGGTGATAGACGCTAACAGGGCTGTATACTGCAGGTGATAGACGCTAACAGGGCTGTATACTGCAGGTGATAGACGCTAACAGGGCTGTATACTGCAGGTGATAGACGCTAACAGGGCTGTATACTGCAGGTGATAGACGCTAACAGGGCTGTATACTGCAGGGTGATAGACGCTAACAGGGCTGTATACTGCAGGTACTGCAGGTGATAGACGCTAACAGGGCTGTATACTGCAGGTGATAGACGCTAACAGGGCTGTATACTGCAGGTGATAGACGCTAACAGGGCTGTATACTGCAGGTGATAGACGCTAACAGGGCTGTATACTGCAGGTGATAGACGCTAACAGGGCTGTATACTGCAGGTGATAGACGCTAACAGGGCTGTATACTGCAGGTGATAGACGCTAACAGGGCTGTATACTGCAGGTGATAGACGCCAACAGGGCTGTATACTGCAGGTGATAGACGCTAACAGGGCTGTATACTGCAGGTGATAGACGCTAACAGGGCTGTATACTGCAGGTGATAGACGCTAACAGGGCTGTATACTGCAGGTGATAGACGCTAACAGGGCTGTATACTGCAGGTGATAGACGCTAACAGGGCTGTATACTGCAGGTGATAGAGATAGACGCTAACAGGGCTGTATACTGCAGGTGATAGACGCTAACAGGGCTGTATACTGCAGGTGATAGACGCTAACAGGGCTGTATACTGCAGGTGATAGACTTCAACAGGGCTGTATACTGCAGGTGATAGACGCTAACAGGGCTGTGCAGGTGATAGACGCTAACAGGGCTGTATACTGCAGGTGATAGACGCTAACAGGGCTGTATACTGCAGGTGATAGACGCTAACAGGGCTGTATACTGCAGGTGATAGACGCTAACAGGGCTGTATACTGCAGGTGATAGACGCTAACAGGGCTGTATACTGCAGGTGATAGACGCTAACAGGGCTGTATACTGCAGGTGATAGACGCTAACAGGGCTGTATACTGCAGGTGATAGACGCTAACAGGGCTGTATACTGCAGGTGATAGACGCTAACAGGGCTGTATACTGCAGGTGATAGACGCTAACAGGGCTGTATACTGCAGGTGATAGACGCTAACAGGGCTGTATACTGCAGGTGATAGACGCTAACAGGGCTGTATACTGCAGGTGATAGACGCTAACAGGGCTGTATACTGCAGGTGATAGACGCTAACAGGGCTGTATACTGCAGGTGATAGACGCTAACAGGGCTGTATACCGCAGGGGCTAACAGGGCTGTATACTGCTAACAGGGGTGATAGATAGACGCTAACAGGGCTGTATACTGCAGGTGATAGACGCTAACAGGGCTGTATACTGCAGGTGATAGACGCTAACAGGGCTGTATACTGCAGGGTGATAGACGCTAACAGGGCTGTATACTGCAGGTGATAGACGCTAACAGGGCTGTATACTGCAGGTGATAGACGCTAACAGGGCTGTATACTGCAGGTGATAGACGCTAACAGGGCTGTATACTGCAGGTGATAGACGCTAACAGGGCTGTATACTGCAGGTGATAGACGCTAACAGGGCTGTATACTGCAGGTGATAGACGCTAACAGGGCTGTATACTGCAGGTGATATAGGGCTGCAGGTGATAGACGCTAACAGGGCTGTATACTGCAGGTGATGATAGACGCTAACAGGGCTGTATACTGCAGGTGATAGACGCTAACAGGGCTGTATACTGCAGGTGATAGACGCTAACAGGGCTGTATACTGCAGGTGATAGACGCTAACAGGGCTGTATACTGCAGGTGATAGACGCTAAGGGGCTGTATACTGCAGGGGTGATAGACGCTAACAGGGCTGTATACTGCAGGTGATGCTAACAGGGCTGTATACTGCAGGTGATAGACGCTAACAACAGGGCTGTATACTGCAGGTGATGCAGACGCTAACAGGGCTGTATACTGCAGGTGATAGACGCTAACAGGGCTGTATACTGCAGGTGATAGACGCTAACAGGGCTGTATACTGCAGGTGATAGACGCTAACAGGGCTGTATACTGCAGGTGATAGACGCTAACAGGGCTGTATACTGCAGGGGTGATAGACGCTAACAGGGCTGTATACTGCAGGTGATAGACGCTAACAGGGCTGTATACTGCAGGTGATAGACGCTAACAGGGCTGTATACTGCAGGTGATAGACGCTAACAGGGCTGTATACTGCAGGTGATAGACGCTAACAGGGCTGTATACTGCAGGTGATAGACGCTAACAGGGCTGTATACTGCAGGTGATAGACGCTAACAGGGCTGTATACTGCAGGTGATAGACGCTAACAGGGCTGTATACTGCAGGTGATAGACGCTAACAGGGCTGTATACTGCAGGTGATAGACGCTAACAGGGCTGTATACTGCAGGTGATAGACGCTAACAGGGCTGTATACTGCAGGTGATAGACGCTAACAGGGCTGTATACTGCAGGTGATAGACGCTAACAGGGCTGTATACTGCAGGTGATAGACGCTAACAGGGCTGTATACTGCAGGTGATAGACGCTAACAGGGCTGTATACTGCAGGTGATAGACGCTAACAGGGCTAACAGGGCTGCTAACAGGGCTGCAGGTGATAGACGCTAACAGGGCTGTATACTGCAGGTGATAGACGCTAACAGGGCTGTATACTGCAGGTGATAGACGCTAACAGGGCTGTATACTGCAGGTGATAGACGCTAACAGGGCTGTATACTGCAGGTGATAGACGCTAACAGGGCTGTATACTGCAGGTGATAGACGCTAACAGGGCTGTATACTGCAGGTGATAGACGCTAACAGGGCTGTATACTGCAGGTGATAGACGCTAACAGGGCTGTATACTGCAGGTGATAGACGCTAACAGGGCTGTATACTGCAGGTGATAGACGCTAACAGGGCTGTATACAGGTGATAGCTAACAGGGCTGTATACTGCAGGTGATAGATAGACGCTAACAGGGCTGTATACTGCAGGTGATAGACGCTAACAGGGCTGTATACTGCAGGTGATAGACGCTAACAGGGCTGTATACTGCAGGTGATAGACGCTAACAGGGCTGTATACTGCAGGTGATAGACGCTAACAGGGCTGTATACTGCAGGTGATAGACGCTAACAGGGCTGTATACTGCAGGTGATAGACGCTAACAGGGCTGTATACTGCAGGTGATAGACGCTAACAGGGCTGTATACTGCAGGTGATAGACGCTAACAGGGCTGTATACTGCAGGTGATAGACGCTAACAGGGCTGTATACTGCAGGTGATAGACGCTAACAGGGCTGTATACTGCAGGTGATGCCAACAGGGCTGTATACTGCAGGTGATAGACGCTAACAGGGCTGTATACTGCAGGTGATAGACGCCAACAGGGCTGTATACTGCAGGTGATAGACGCTAACAGGGCTGTATACTGCAGGTGATAGACGCTAACAGGGCTGTATACTGCAGGTGATAGACACTAACAGGGCTGTATACTGCAGGTGATAGACGCTAACAGGGCTGTATACTGCAGGTGATAGACGCTAACAGGGCTGTATACTGCAGGTGATAGACGCTAACAGGGCTGTATACTGCAGGTGATAGACGCTAACAGGGCTGTATACTGCAGGTGATAGACGCTAACAGGGCTGTATACTGCAGGTGATAGACGCTAACAGGGCTGTATACTGCAGGTGATAGACGCTAACAGGGCTGTATACTGCAGGTGATAGACGCTAACAGGGCTGTATACTGCAGGTGATAGACGCTAACAGGGCTGTATACTGCAGGTGATAGACGCTAACAGGGCTGTATACTGCAGGTGATAGACTAACAGGGCTGTATAGGCTGGGCTGTATACTGCAGGTGATAGACGCTAACAGGGCTAACAGGGCTGTATACTGCAGGTGATAGACAGCACTAACAGGGGCTGTATACTGCAGGTGATAGACGCTAACAGGGCTGTATACTGCAGGTGATAGACGCTAACAGGGCTGTATACTGCAGGTGATGATAGACACTAACAGGGCTGTATACTGCAGGTGATAGACGCTAACAGGGCTGTATACTGCAGATAGACGATAACAGGGCTGTACTGCAGGTGATAGACGCAACTAACAGGGGACGCTAACAGGGCTGTATACTGCAGGTGATAGACGCTAACAGGGCTGTATACTAACAGGGCTGTAACAGGGCTGTATACTGCAGGTGATAGACGCTAACAGGGGCTGTATACTGCAGGTGATAGACGCTAACAGGGCTGTATACTGCAGGTGATAGACGCTGTATACTGCAGGGCAGGGCTGTATACTGCAGGTGATAGACGCTAACAGGGCTGTATACTGCAGGTGATAGACGCTAACAGGGCTGTATACTGCAGGTGATAGACGCTAACAGGGCTGTATACTGCAGGTGACAGGCAACAGGGCTGTATACTGCAGGTGATAGACGCTAACAGGGCTGTATACTGCAGGTGATAGACGCTAACAGGGCTGTATACTGCAGGTGATAGACGCTAACAGGGCTGTATACTGCAGGTGATAGACGCTAACAGGGCTGTATACTGCAGGTGATAGACGCTAACAGGGCTGTATACTGCAGGTGATAGACGCTAACAGGGCTGTATACTGCAGGTGATAGACGCTAACAGGGCTGTATACTGCAGGTGATAGACGCTAACAGGGCTGTATACTGCAGGTGATAGACGCTAACAGGGGTATACTGCAGGTGATAGACTAACAGGGCTGTATACTGCAGGATAGACGCTAACAGGGCTGTATACTGCAGGTGATAGACGCTAACAGGGCTGTATACTGCAGGTGATAGTAGACGCTAACAGGGCTGTATACTGCAGGTGATAGACGCTAACAGGGCTGTATACTGCAGGTGATAGACACTAACAGGGCTGTATACTGCAGGTGATAGACGCTAACAGGGCTGTATACTGCAGGTGATAGACACTAACAGGGCTGTATACAGGTGATACTAACAGGGCTGTATAGGTGATAGACGCTAACAGGGCTGTATACTGCAGGTGATAGACGCTAACAGGGCTGTATACTGCAGGTGATAGACGCTAACAGGGCTGTATACTGCAGGTGATAGACGCTAACAGGGCTGTATACTGCAGGTGATAGACGCTAACAGGGCTGTATACTGCAGGTGATAGACGCTAACAGGGCTGTATACTGCAGGTGATAGACGCTAACAGGGCTGTATACTGCAGGTGATAGACACTAACAGGGCTGTATACTGCAGGTGATAGACGCTAACAGGGCTGTATACTGCAGGTGATAGACGCTAACAGGGCTGTATACTGCAGGTGACACTAACAGGGCTGTATACTGCAGGTGATAGACGCTAACAGGGCTGTATACTGCAGGTGATAGACACTAACAGGGCTGTATACTGCAGGTGATAGACACTAACAGGGCTGTATACTGCAGGTGATAGACGCTAACAGGGCTGTATACTGCAGGTGATAGACGCTAACAGGGCTGTATACTGCAGGTGATAGACGCTAACAGGGCTGTATACTGCAGGTGATAGACGCTAACAGGGCTGTATACTGCAGGTGATAGACGCTAACAGGGCTGTATACTGCAGGTGATAGACGCTAACAGGGCTGTATACTGCAGGTGATAGACGCTAACAGGGCTGTATACTGCAGGTGATAGACGCTAACAGGGCTGCCCGGTGTATAACAGGGCTGTATACTGCAGGTGATAGACGCTAACAGGGCTGTATACTGCAGGTGATAGACGCTAACAGGGCTGTATATACTAACAGGGCTGTATACTGCAGGTGATAGACGCTAACAGGGCTGTATACTGCAGGTGATAGACGCTAACAGGGCTGTATACTGCAGGTGATAGACGCTAACAGGGCTGTATACTGCAGGTGATAGACGCTAACAGGGCTGTATACTGCAGGTGATAGACGCTAACAGGGCTGTATACTGCAGGTGATAGACGCTAACAGGGCTGTATACTGCAGGTGATAGACGCTAACAGGGCTGTATACTGCAGGTGATAGACGCTAACAGGGCTGTATACTGCAGGTGATAGACGCTAACAGGGCTGTATACTGCAGGTGATAGACGCTAACAGGGCTGTATACTGCAGGTGATAGACGCTAACAGGATGGAGTATGTGAGGGATGTGGGTCGTGTTGCGGAGGAGTATGACGAGGAGGAGGAATATGCGCACAAGCAGCGAGTTAGCGCCATCAAGTTCCGTCCTGAGAACCCCTACCAGTGTGTTTCAGCAGGGTGGGACAGGTAATTCACTGACACAAAACCACGCTCGCCTAATGCTGTGACACTTCCTTGCGAGATTAATGGTCCGCTTTGTTGTAAGCTGCATAATAGATATTTATGCTAAACGCTTGTGTGAACAACACTACAGTTCTTATTTTATATTTAAGAATAGTGAATATGTGCAATGTGCATAATGGAGTATATTTGAAACTTTGGGAGGCAGGTGGTATAAATTGGTATCGTGCCTGCAAAATGACTTTTAAACATCTCTTTGCCTTTAAACAAAGATTCACTTTTAATTAAGAATTCAAAGAGCGTTTGACACTATCGACATGCTTGGGAAATCGTGTGAAGTCAAGCTCAAGAAAGATTCAAATGATTTCAGTAAAATTACTGGCGCTCCAAACCAAACCATCCAGTTGGTCCTTTCTAGCCACTGGCTCCCAAACTTCATCACAAACTCAAACAGTAACCCTCCTCCATTCCACAGAGCGGTCTTCCTGTGGGATATCAGAATGGAGCCGGAGAAGGCTGCTGTGAGGACCTTCAAGGGCCCCAAAGTGTGTGGGGACGGTGTGGACGTGATGGGAGACAAGTGTGTCACCGCCTCACTCAGCATAGAGAACGCTCTACAGGTATTCTAAATGTACATGTTTTGCGTCCAGGAATATTGTCCCAAATTAGGTGATGAAGCGTACTTTTTGGACATCCTTCGTGGAATTCAGAGTAGTTCTATAATCCATTAATTTCTTAAAAGAGGGCCATTGAAGAATTGTAAGCCAGCCTTAAATTCTCGTGAAATTTTCATCTATAAGGCGAACCCATTTGATGCATCATCACTTTGTAATTTAAATTTGTATGAAATCGTTTAATTTGACAGCAAATTCCGCTCTTTTCAGCTGTGGGACCTAGGGAGCGGGAAGCTCATTAAATCCGTGAAGTACAAAGAGAATGACAACCACGCCGAGTACCTTTATTCCTGCAAGTTCGTGGATTCCAAGAGGATATTTGCAGGAGGATCAGGTTCTAACGATGCTAAGGTGGGTTTGTATGCTGCACAATGGTGGCAAAACTCATTGGGTGGTGTCTATTCTCTTAAAATGCGATAAATATTTGCATCTAAATACACAATAATCATCCTATAAGATCGTTTTTGACAAACTCAATCCCAAGTATTATTTATACATGAGATACTTATTTATAATCATTTATCTCATATGAGCGCTATCTGAATATGATGACACTAAATAAATTAGTAGCTATATAGATAGCTAAATAAATATCTATATAAATAATTAAATAAATTAAAATAGTTAAATTCTCGTTCTCTCAGATAATAAACAGCGACACAGAGGTGGTTGAGGGCGTGTTTTACGACGCTAAAGCGATACACAGTGTGGCGTGGGGTCCGGGTTGCCTGGCAGCCGGCGGGGTCTCCT
The DNA here is from genome assembly GCA_011033025.1 of Beroe forskalii. NCBI lineage: Eukaryota > Metazoa > Ctenophora > Nuda > Beroida > Beroidae > Beroe > Beroe forskalii. Next base: position 1,224,317 of record WFMF01000011.1, on the reverse strand, counting down.
GCTACGTACACGTCGGAGACTTCGACACCTCAACACCATCAGACTCAGCGGAGACAGGCGAGTGAGACACGCGTGGGTCTCACTGCACAGTGTGCAGCGTACGTGACTTTGTCTCACTTCACCCAGACATTATACGTGATTACGTGACTTATAACGTCTCAACCAGACATTGTATACCGCACTACGGGCCTCGTAACATGAGTTTCCTCAACTCTCTTAGCAAAACTCAGTGTATTTCATGTGCACTGATACGAGTGGCATATCTTTTAGAGATTATTAAGAAAAAGAGCTCGCACGGACCAACCACATTATCAGCTCTTCAAGTACAAATACTTGCGTTCTGCAATATCCGTATTATCCAGTACCCAGCCTAGAACTTGGCAGTGAAGAGACTGTGCTGCGCTCGTGCGATTATTTGACTTTAAATGTCGTGCAGGTTATCTCGCATGAAATATATGACTTTGGTGCTGCAGTGTGAGATGTATTTTCCTTCTGCAAATCTGAAATAAACATTGATTTTGTGATGAACATTAAAATAGTTTGCAACTTTTTCCACTACAATAACTAATAGTAAGTAGTTATTTACTTCTACTGTTTATTATACGATGTTTAATGTAGGTAAAAAAGTGCGATAGAGATCGCATGTGTGGTATTGTGCTGCTATTATAAAATTATGATAAGTCACTGAAAGGACTGAATTATCGCATCACCTAAATAGCTTTAAAGAGTTATCGCATATTTCTCTTTCAGATGTGATATTCCGGATATCAATTGTTTTAGTTCGCGTATTTGAAATTGGCGCAGTGCTAGGTCAATCCACTGCCCTCAAGTCATCTCCTCTGTGTACGATACAAAATAAACCAATCAGACGGTTAAACCTGACGTTGCCAACGTCAGATGCAACTGTTGGGTTAGCGGATTTGGTATCGTACGCAAAGGAGATCGCGTGAGAGGCAGAGACTTGACCGAGCAGCGTGCAAATCCCAAATACGCGAAGTGTAGTCAAATATCAAATGGTTGGGGAGTGATGTTAAGAGCTGTCAGGAAATATAGAAAGCGAGAGCAAATCTTTCGTGGAACAATCATTGAACCTTTTTGGTCAAATGACTAACTAATTATAGTACGATTGTCAATAACTGCCACAATATCGATCTTCTAACTCTATCGACCATGTAGAGCAAATATGGCAATATTCATATAGGGCCGTTTCGATTGTATATCAATCATATTAAATATAATAATCAGTTACGACTTTCATGATTACATGGCGAAGTGCTGGTCGTAAAATCGAATACCGAGACCTTGTAAGTTGGTTATCATTAATAAATGAGCTGCACCAAGTCCATTATCGAAGGTAATATTGTACCACAGGTTATAATCATACACCATGACCAATGAAACTCGTGTCTGATTACCCTTGTCTGGATTCAACATTTTTAAGTAAGGTTTAATAAAATCAAATTCAATTCATAGTTACTCCTTTAGATGGTCGCTGCACATGTTTTCTTGTGGCAGTTGCCCTGCAATCGCTATTATAAAAGCGCGTTACTTGCTGGTTATCACGCAGATAATATGCTCACGCTCTCTCTCCCCCTACCTGCTTTAATATTTAGAAAGTAGCAGCTCTCAATGTAACATATTTGATTCTCCATCTTTTAAACTGTATCAGTTAAATTGTATCTGTAGGAAATATGTCACTGTTCTTAAAAGCAAATCCATACCACCCAGTGAGGCAGAGCTAAGCTTGGATTTGGGGGTTACAATCCCCCCCTTTCCCTAATATAAGCTAAGCAGGGCCGGGTTTATGGGGAGGTGGGCTTAAGAAGTTTAGAGAGGGTACCCATTTTCTGTGAATTGTTATGAAGGGATCCGAAATGACATGGCTTTCCCAAAGCATTTCGCCTCACCAGGGCCGAGGGGCTGCGCCCCTAGATTCCCTACCGGGGTGGTGGCCCCCTACAGTTCCCTGCCAACAACCCCCACTGTAATTCCAGCTTAGATCTGCAGCCTTGTCCATACCGCCGATTATTCATTACTTATGCTAGTGGTTTCACGACTCTGAGCAGTAGTCACCATATCATTTTATACGATACTGATTGCAGATGAATTGTTACTATTTGAGTGTAATGTAAAATAATATTTGATATTTATTATCGAAGCCGTTAACTTTTTGTTTCTCTTCTTTGTACAGTGAACTTGTCCACAAAGACCAAGTTTTTCATAAGATTTTGGGATATAAGTTGCGATAACTTGATGCACCATGAAAATTAAATCTAGAAATCTAAAAAAATAATCTAATATTTAAGACTAACAAATCAAATCTGGAAGTGTTGACAGTGCAGTCTCGCGTCGACGAGCTGATCAATGATCATTTTAGTGTATTTGTTTAACAAAATCAGATGAAAAATGGCCTTGCGAATTAGCACGCGTGCCGAAGTGGCAGTTGGCCTATTTTGGACGTAAAGGTGACAAGATTGGTTACATTTTTCAAGATATGAGCTTCAAACTTGTCTCGCCCATCATTTAGGTCAGTATCGGTGGGCAAACCGATTTTTAATTTAAGTGAATCGGGTGTAATTTGGCCATTTTAGCCCATAGAAACCTCCCGAAAATCCAAAAACTGGCTTTATAGTTTAAGGCTCTCCAAAACCGAGACGGTTGTCGTAGTAACCCCCTGCTGATTTGGTGACGTCAGCCCATTTCTTTCGGTTGGAGCCAACGTAACTAAACCTCACGCATTACGAAACAACGTTATTCTAACTTGGAATTACTAGAATTGACCAATTTCCTAATTTCTACAAATCGTCCACGTGAACTCACGTGCTAAAATGTAGCACCCAGATCTAATTTCACGTGCATTAGTCGTATTTGAACTCATTTCATCGTAATCATGTCGAAAATCCCGTGTAAATATCAATTTCTTCAAATCCCCTAATTTCTACAAAACGTCCACGTGAACTCACGTGATTCACTATTTTATCGTATATTTCCCACATTTAGCAACTGCGAAACATGAAGAAACCATTATTAATTCACCATCGTATCACAGAATAGAGCTACAGTAAAATTTTTGTCATAAAAGTAATTACAACCATTCTGCAGCTCAATTTTTAAGGGATTCACATGAAGACAAATTTCGACCGATCACCTTGAAACTCGTTTTATAGTTAAAACTCGAGGTATAAAAGCAAAACATCGAAGTAAAACATAATCTGATGAAATGTTAGAGATGTTCAAAGTAGCGCAAAATAGCGTTTTATCGCAAAATACGTTATTTTAGTGGTTTTACGCGATTTTGATGACGTCATCACAGCACTAAAATAGGCTCAAACCAACTTCCTATATAGCCTATTAAGCAATTCCGCTATAGTAGAACATACTTTGACCAGTCTCATCTCAAGATAAGTCGCAGTTCTTGACATCTTGTTCGTTTAAGTTCTGTCCGTTAAAATTTCGACATCGATTTTTTACTGCACATTAGAAAATCGCGTATATCTCGATGAAAAATCGAGATAGACCAATAAACCATATGATTTTCTGAAAGCTCTTTAAATTTGCAACCAACGATTTTTCAAAATTTTTGAGCTATCTCCTTTCCTTCTTGGTGAAAAATGCGCTCGAAAACGACCTATTTTCTCTAAAAAAATAGTAAAAATTCGCTAAGTTGATGACGTCATAATGACGTCATAATGACGTCACCAGAACGTCTCTTATAGCCTATTACATTTTCCCATCTTAGATCTACAAAACGTGACCTCGATCATGTCTCTACCATTTGTGGAACTTGAGATCTCATCGATTTAAATTGGGTCCCAAATTATCTTCATATTATTATTATTAAACTCCTGTGACACCGAATTCTCTCATATATAGCCCTGGCCAGTTACGTTACTGTAGCGTGTGATTTAAGTATACGCGTATCTATAAGAACAGTTGTTCTAGACCTAAATTTTTATGACGAATCGTTCTAGATAGGTCCCGACTCTCTATTTCCTTTTATTTTTCTGATATGCAGGGGGTTACCGCCCTGGCCAGGGCGGGAATCTCATAACGCAATTTTTCAAAGTTTCTTCTATAATTCAAGGGCTAATCACTTCGGCCAGGATTATTGATATTTTGCATAATCCTTTTTGCGGGGTTAAAAGAGGTAAATTCCGCAGAAACTATAAATGGATCCGGATTTTTGATTAGGCTTCCAAAAATTTTTGAGCCCATTTGGCCCAAAAATTTGGCAAAATTTTGCTCCAAATAGGCTCAAATTTTCTTGAAGGCCTAAAATAACAAATTCGGGACCTTTAGTTTCTGCGGAATTTATTTTACACCCTCTAACCCCTACAAAAAGAATTATGCAAAAAATATGAAATTTTTGAGTCCATTTGGCCCAAAAATAGGCATAATTTCGCACCAAATTGGCTCAAAATTCCACAGAAATTTTGTTTTCATGTCCCCAAAAAATTGGAGCCCATTTGCAAAATTGTGCCAAATTTTTGGGCCAAATGAGCCAAAAATCATAATATTTGCATATCCATAATTATTTTTGCATGGATTATAGGGGTAGAATTCCGCAGAAACTAATGGACCCGAACTTTTTATTTTGACCTCCAAAAAATTTTGAGCCGATTTGGCTCGAAATTTTGCCAAATTTTTGGGCCAATTGTGCTCAAATATTTTTGGAGACCTTAATAAAAAAAATGCGGATCCATTAATTTCTGTGGAATTTACCCCTCTAAAGGCTAACCCCTGCAAAAAGGATTATGTTATTAGACGTCGAGTGGAGAACACTTCGGAAATATTGCGTTTATTGGGATAAAGCCATTTTAAATTCATGGAATTTTTGGGGTTTTATATGGGTTAAAATTGCCAAATTACACCCGATTCCCTTAAAATCGGTTTGCCCACCGATACTGACCTAAATGATGGGCAAACCAAGTTTGAAGCTCATATCTTGAAAACTGTGGCCAACCTGGCGGCCATATTCATATTGGCCGCCTTCAGGTCCAAAATAGGCCATCTGCCACTTCAGCGAGCGCTTTGCATGGGCATTTTCCATCCAATTTTGGCGTTGCCTCGACTCAGACAATTTTGACGAACCAATTGAAATACACCAAAATTATCAGCTCGTCGTGACGAATCGAATGTAATTAAATACTAAGCTCTATCCTTTTATCTCCTTCCGTTGAAATGGACCTTTGGACTCGAGGCCATCGCCAAAATGCTTGTAAACGTCCGGGCCATCTTGGCCAACTTCTATCCCAAAATCGTGTTTTTCAAAATACCAGGGGGACTCCGGGAGACTCTCGCAGTAATTCGCTCGTATGACCGAAACTTTCCAATATGTCATGCCGGCTCAGATGTACTGCAGTATTGAGGAGTGTCAGAAGTTGGATCTCATTTCATTTTCTTGACAGTCCGGTAGAACTTATAGGACTAGGCCTATTCCTGCACATTGCAGGGTTGCATCATGTTTTGTAATTTGTTGTACAAACTCACAGATAGACGTTAGCTCATTAAATTTTATAGTGCGCTCCATCAAGGGGAAGGGGTCACATTGCATTGCTTTATATTTAAAGTTTATGGTACCCTCGTCACGTCGCACGCATGAGATTATTCCAAAATGAAAGGGTCAAAATTGTACTGCTTGTGAGTTGTGTCCGAAGTATTCAGCTACAATTTGAACATTTTGTAGCTCAGCACTGAATATTACTGCAGATAAAAACTCACACAGTTAATGGTACCCTCGTCAGTCGTCGCACCGCACCATGAGATAACCATGCTTGTATCCCAAATTAAAGGGTTGAATGTAGTTGTACTGCTTGTGAGTTGTGTCCGAAGAATTCAGCTACAATTTTAACATGTTGGACTTTGGAGCTCAGCATGAGCACTGAATCGTACGACAGATTCTTCAACTTCTCGGCAAGTTTCAAATTCATCTCCAGAGCACGCCGATCCGTTGATCCAACTCCAAGTGGTCATTTCATGGTGCGGCGTGACAAGGGTACAATAAAGCAATTTGAGGTGACCCCTTGTCTTGAAGTTGAGGTGACCTTGTCTCAGCAGCTCGCATGATGGAGCAAGGACTTCTAGTTCTATATAATTAATGTCAGTTCGCATGACATTGACATTGACAAAACATGGTACAACGGACTATATTTAGGATCTAAGGAGTACAACTACAAGGAGGGATCTGCCGCACTGTCAAGAATTGAGATCCTCTGAGTCTCAACTCTCAGTCAACGAATCCTTTTAGCGCTTTAAAATTTTAATTTAACTTTCAGTCGTCCAACTTTCCAACTTGTGAGACTTCCCAAGACGGTATTATGAGCAAGAATTACACCTTCGGCGTACCTGTCGTTTGGTTTACTGCCTTGACTAGGCTGTGGGGTATGCTGCGCACTTAATAATGAAGCTGTTTTTAGCACCTGAGGCGCTCAATCAGCATTCAGCTCAAAGTTGGAGCTGAATGCTGATTAGGCACCTCAAAGGCTGCTGCCACAGCCTCTGTGGCAGATGTACCTGTCAATGGTTTGAGTCAAACCATTGATAGGGCACCCAAGTGTGAACTTATCAAACCGTGGGAAACGGATTCTTTTGTGCGCACTATAATTGTCGGTACGCTGTTTGATTTTAGTTTTACGCCAATTTTCTTATTATTATATGCTCAAATTTTGGAGAAAATCCTCGGTTGGGCCTTCACCCCCTATGATTTTTCTAGGAGGGGTGGAAACTTGGTTGGGAGGTTTGGTCCCCTTATTATAATATTCATGGGACTATAGTTCCAATCCCATGGGACTGTTGTCCCATGAATATTATAATTAGTATTTGGCACAAATATGGAACAATTGGAACACCAACACCGTTATCAAAACCATTGATCTAGTTGTTAAAAATTAATAAAACATACTAACATACTAACATGTGGGTTTGATAAAAGTTTAAGTAGAGATACCAATTATTCAGTCTTTTTCATCGTGATTATCCAAATCAAACTCGATGGTTTTAGACTCTGTTTTATTATCAGCTTCCTCACTCGAATCACGATTGGTAATTTGCTTTGATTTGTCTCCCTCATCATCGACTTTTTTATCTGTTATAACCTTCACCTCGTCTTTTTGCAACAGCGTAGGGTCTTTTACCTGCAACGGAACGTTGAAAAAATAGGGGAAGAAACCATAGAAAAGGGAAAATTAGAGTTTACGAAATCAGGTCAATGGTGAACTCATTGCTATGGTATGTACAATTTCCAATCATGCATAATGTAATGCTTGTCCTTTAAAATATTTCTTAAGTGAATTCTTCAGCTCCCAGCCTGACCCTTAACTTGTTTCGACTTCGAGCGAATTACTGCGGGAGACTCCCGGGAGTCCTCCCGCCTCCGGGAGCCCTCCGTGAGTACTGCGGGAGTATCCCGGGAGTACCACGGGAGTCCTACTGGAGTACCACGGGAGTCGTACGGGAGTACTCCGAGAGTTCTCCGACCGTCCTACGGGAGTACCACGGGAGCAATCCTAGAGTCCCCCGGGAGTACCCCGGGAGTCCTACGGGAGTACCCTGGGAGTCCTGGGGGAGTACCACGAGAGCAATCCTAGAGTCCCCCGGGAGTCCTACGGGAGTACCCTGGGAGTCCTGGGGGAGTACCACGAGAGCAATCCTAGAGTCCGGCCGGGAGTACCCCGCGAGTCCTACGGGAGTACCCCGGGAGTCCCCCGGGAGTTCTCCGACAGTCCTACGGGAGTACCACGGGAGCAATCCTAGAGTCCCCCGGGAGTACCCCGGGATTACCCCGGGAGTCCTGGGGGAGTACCACGGGAGTACCCCAGGAGTCTTACGGGATTACCCCGGGTGTCCTACGGGAGTACCCCGGGAGTCCTACGGGAGTACCACGGTTGTACCCCGGGAGTCCCCCGGGAGTCTTACGGGATTACCCTGGGAGTCCTGCGGAAGTCTTACGGGATTACCCTGGGAGTCCTACGGGAGTACCGCGGGAATACCCCGGGAGCACCCAGGAGTCCTACGGGAGACTCCCGGGGTCCTCCCGGCGTACTCCAGCTCCCGTTATAGGACTCCTGGGGTACTCCCGTAGGTAGGTAGGTAGGTAAAATGCGCTTCCGCGGAGGCGCTGTGCCATACGACATGGCCCCTCATAGTCTGAGAGGCAACGGTCGCGGTTTGGCTGATATGTTGGCATAACTAATAGTCTATATAGTAGGTAGAGGACAGATATCTATACAGAAAATTGTTCTCCAATTGGGTAATAGACCCCAATGGCCCCAACTCAAGCAGTTATCTGTCTGTTCAACTTGAGCCGAATAAATACGGTTTGCTTCTTTTTGAGGCGATGAAGCAACCAAATCTTCTCCTCCCATTCTTCTTTATTTCTTGGACAAGTAATGGGAAAGAATGTCCTGAGTCATGTTTCTCATTATTGGGCAAACAGAGTGAATCCCCCTTTTTTGGTTTGTTTATATTTTTGTGTATTCCTGCCTTGAGGCAGCTGCCTTGTGAAGCTCCTGTCCTTGAGGCTCTTTTTGAAATCGAAAAAGTGTGTTTTGTTCAGGCTCAAGAATGAGGAAGTTTACTATGTTATTACTAAAGCGTCTCCGTCCTCCGAGCAGTGTTCTCTGGTCGACTATCATTGGCATCAACGTACTTAGATTTCTTTTGCTTACTTTTCACATAATGTTGGTGGTTATATAATTTAGTTCTTTCTTGTTTCATTTTCGATGATCCATTGTTTACCTAATGAAGGAGGCATTTTCCATGATCAGTACTTCCATATTTTTAAGCTGATGTTTTAGTGCATACTGTAACTCATAATTATGAGTTACCTTGCTTTTTGTCAGTTAATTTGTTATTTGTGCAGTTCGCCGATTACATTGACGGTAGGGTGTGCTTAATTGCATTTGATGTTATCCATGTTGTTATTACTTCATGTGATGAGGTATCCACTATCAAAGTCCTTTTTCATATCTTTTTTGGCGTGTGCCGTATGGCAGGCTTTTTGTGTTTTATTGATGAACTCTCAAGTAGGTTTCATCGCAATATTTATGTCTACTATCTATAAGAATGGTTTTTTGGTTGACTCAAATGCTGGGACAGCTTAATATTTTGTGTTTCTTCTATGAGTGATGGTGTGTTGTCCGTTTCTAATAACTTAATAACTGAATTCTTATCATCCACTGGTTTCAGGGGAATGATTAGTTTAAAACGTCCCAGTTTAAAGAAATTGGTGTGCAATGATTTTTTGATATATCAATAAAGTTTGTCGTAAATTTTCATTGACAAAGAGGTTACTGTATATCATTAATGTTGATTTGGTAAATTGTTAAATTTGGTAAATTTGTAAGGCCATTTTTAAAAGATTTGTACCAGGTTGGAAGCAAACTTTGGTGCATGCATTTTTCTGTTTTTGTTTAATGTGCGAAGTTATTATGTTAATGTCATATGGTGTAACAATGCTGCGTTTTTCAGTACACAATATTATTCATGTGTTCACTGGAAACAGCTGGTTTTTGGAGCAAAGGCTTCCAGGTCTTGGTTCTTGGGGCAGAGAACAACTCTGTTATTCTCCACCCACCCCCACTTCGAAAAGAAAGTAGAGTGTTGCCAAAAACTGTGACCTGATATAGGTAGATTATAACTGGCAGCAGTTTTGTAATAGTGAGGAGTTATTGGTTTGTTGGGGAGATGCATGGTTCTATTTGGTTGTTGAGCTCACATGGAGCTGTTGGGTTGTTGGGCTAAATGCAGATATGGAGCTGTTTGGTTTGATGGAGCTAGGTATTAGGTTGCTGGGCTCTCATGGAGCTATTGAGATGTTGGGCTCCCATGTCATGGTTCTTGGGGAGGAGGATAACACTGTTATTCTCCACCCACCCCACTTACAAAAGATAGTGGGGTGTTGCCAATAGCCAATGACCATGGTGATCTGTTTCGATTAAAACTGGAAGCAGTTTTGTAAATGGATGAGTTTGAGGGGTGTAGGGTACTTGTGAATCACACGAAGCTCTTGGGTAGTTGAGCTCAGATGGGGCTCTTGGGTAATTTTGCTCAAATGTAGTTTTTGGGGTTAGATCGAGCAGTTGAGTTGTTGGGTAACATAGAGCTTTTGCGTTGTTGGGCTCACCTGGAGCTAATTGGTTGTTGAGCTTACTTGGAGCTATTGAGTTATGGAATGTGGGCTCACAATGAGCTATTGGGTCGAAGGGCTCACATGGAGCTATTGGGTTGTTGGGCTCACAATGAGCTATTGGGTTGTTGGGCTCCCCTGGAGCTGTTGGGTTGTTAGGCTCACCTGGAGCTATTGGGTTGTTGGGCTCGCATGGAGCTATTGGGTTGTTGGGCTCACCTGGAGCTATTGAGTTGTTGTGCTCACATGGAGCTATTGGGTTGTTCAGCTCACATGGAGCTACTGGGTTGTTGGGCTCACATGGAGCTATTGGGTTGTTGGACTCACAAGGAGCTATTGGTTTGTTGGGCTCACATGGAGCAATTGGGTTGTTGGGCTCACAAGGAGCTATTGGGTTGTTGGGCTCACCTGGAGCTATTGGGTTGTTGGGCTCACAAGGAGCTATTGGGTTGTTGGGCTAACCTGGAGCTGTTGGGTTGTTGGGCTCACAAGGAGCTATTGGGTTGTTGGGCCCACCTGGAGCTATTGGGTTGTTGGGCTCACATGGATCTATTGGGTTGTTGGGCTCACCTGGAGCTATTGGGTTGTTCAGCTCACATGGAGCTACTGGGTTGTTGGGCTCACATGGAGCTATTGGGTTGTTGGACTCACAAGGAGCTATTGGTTTGTTGGGCTCACATGGAGCAATTGGGTTGTTGGGCTCACAAGGAGCTATTGGGTTGTTGGGCTCACCTGGAGCTATTGGGTTGTTGGGCTCACAAGGAGCTATTGGGTTGTTGGGCTCACCTGGAGCTATTGGGTTGTTGGGCTCACAAGGAGCTATTGGGTTGTTGGGCCCACCTGGAGCTATTGGGTTGTTGGGCTCACATGGATCTATTGGGTTGTTGGGCTCACCTGGAGCTATTGGGTTGTTGGGCTCACCTGGAGCTATTGGGTTGTTGGGCTCACCTGGAGCTATTGGGTTGTTGTGCTCGCATGGAGCTATAGGGTTGTTGGGCTCACCTGGAGCTATTGGGTTGTTGGGCTCACAAGAAGCTATTAGGTTGTTGGGCTCACCTGGAGCTATTGGGTTGTTGGGCTCACATGGAGCTATTGGGTTGTTGGGCTCACCTGGAGCTATTGGGTTGTTGGGCTCACCTGGAGCTATTGGGTTGTTGGGCTCACCTGGAGCTATTGGGTTGTTGGGCTCGCATGGAGCTATTGGGTTGTTGGGCTCACCTGGAGCTATTGGGTTGTTGGGCTAGCATGGAGCTATTGGGTTGTTCGGCTCACCTGGAGCTATTGGGTTGTTGGGCTCACAAGGAGCTATTGGGTTGTTGGGCTCACCTGGAGCTATTGGGTACTCCCGTAGGACTCCCGGGGTACTCCCGTAGGACTCCCGGGGTACTCCCGTAGGACTCCCGGAGGACTCCCGGGGGACTCCCGGAGGACTCCCGGGGGACTCTCGGGGTACTCCCGGGGTACTCCCGTAGGACTCCCGGGGTACTCCCGTAGGACTCCCAGGGTAGTCCCGAAGGACTCCCGGGGTACTCCCGTAGGACTCCCGGAGGACTCCCGAGGTACTCCCGGGGGACTCCCGGAGGACTCCCAGAGTACTCCCGGAGGACTGTCGGAGTACTCCCGAAGGACTCTCGGAGTACTCCCGAAGGACTCTCGGAGTACACCCGCAGTACTCCCGCAGTACTCCCGGAGGGCTCCCGCAGTATGAGTAATGGGCTCGTATGACCTTCATCAATACATAGTTTACAATTCATATCAACGTATCAACAATTCATATCAACGTATACATTCTTTTTTGATTTTGTACACAATATTTACGGCCAACAAAAGTATGATCATTATACTTTATACTTAGCGTTATATTGCGTTTTGACAATAAAGTATTAAAGTATTAACATCTATCAAAATCGTACCTTGTGTGATGGAGGTTTAGTTTTGAAAAGTTTATTGATATCAAATGCAGGATTTTCCTTTAAATCTTGTTCACTAACAATGTTTTCTGATTCTTTTCCAGCCTTCCCCGATAACTTTGACTCAGATATGTGCACAATTGCTGTCTTATCACTAGCACTTTTGTTAGATTGGCTTTCATTGGAGCTAATGTCATGCTGATTATTAACAATCCCAGTGGTGTTTTCAGATGTCAAATTGTTTGCTGTGTTGCTTCCCTCAAGACTTGAAGTAGAAATGTTATACGCATTAGTATTACCATCTGCTGACACTGAACCACATGCAAAGAGAAGCATAGGAGAGAGAAGGAGTACCCATGATTTAATGTTGAACAGCAAGTCCCCCTGCTGTAGTCTCATATATTGAGAGGTTTTAGGACTGGTGTGCATCAATCGCTGGTTTTAATCACTATCATTGCTATGGAACTTCTGCAACAATCACACAATACTATGTCTCTGTCTAGGAGCTATTTCTGTAGTCCTGGTCTTTCTTATATACTTCAATGCTATAGCTTTAATGGGAAACTTCGTGTTTATGTTTATAATTGTTGTTGAAGTGTTACGAAGGAGAAAGCTCCAGTATATACAGCAGCTCAATTCTCAACTTGAGCCCGAATTAAATTTTGTTTACTTGAGAATCTCAAGTAAACAAAATTTAATTCGGGCTTCAACCGTCCAATGTTTGATAATTAATTGCCGAAGCCCGAAATTCGAATTAAATCCTTAAGTCGATGATTGGAAATGCTTCGAAATATAGCAATTTCATTTCAATTAATAACCAATGAAAAGAATATCTACCAATGAAAAGAATATCTATCAATATTCAGGTATCTATCAATACAATGCAACAGGTTCAAGTACAAATCATTTCAAAGGAAGTAACTACCATAACTGAGAGAAACAGATATAGCATAATATTATGTTATAATGTATTAATATCTCCTCATTTTGAGAGTTGTGCCAATGTCCTTGCTTAGCTCAGGCATTGTCAGCAGGGCGCGGCTCTCAAAATGAAATGATGCTACATTGTTATAACTTGCCATGTATAATGAATTATAGGAGCTTAGGAGTGAGACACTACCCTCATGTATATGGCATAATAATATATAACAGCTGTTATAGCGCAGATGGTTCCAGACACATGATAAATCACACATCTACAGCTAATACAAAAGTTCAAAGACAATATAATGTTAGTTGGTCCAACGTGGCTCTGATGCAGCCATTGTTTAGCAATATAATCGATCAGAGCTTGGACAATGCTATTCCATTTTAAAGACATATTATTCACAATAGTGTGTACCTAAACTTTAAGCCTTATACATTTGAGACAATAAGAGTATATACTATATGTACAAAATACTAAAACGTACAAAAAAGTTTGTTTTCAATACAGAAGTGCAGCCCAATCAGAAAACCTTTCAATTTGAATTTTCTCGATACCTAATTAGTAATTGGGTCTTTGGGAAAGGAAATCTGAAAACCAGCGTTCATCATCTACAAATAGATAATGGTGAATATCAAAAACTGGCGGATATCATTGCTGCAGTAGGGTCACTGACTGTCACCTGGCTTACGGCTATCCAATCACCATTTTTGGTCAGACATGAGACCTCTATTGCGATTTAAGGTTAAAAAGGCCTTTTCAATTCAAAAACCGTGAATTTGCTCTGTCATAAAAGCAAAAAGGGGTAATTTTAAGATTGGAAGTCATTCGTGTTTCACTTAGATCTGACAGGAATGTCCTAAAAAGTTCAAAATCAGTCTGACAAACTTTCAGGATTATGGATGCCTCGAAAAAAATGATCCTTCAATCTGATTAAAGGTGGAAATCGGTATGTTTATTAAGCCTGCCATTCATCACTTTTTGAGCAAATTTACATTTTTTAAAGCCCAAATTTTCACTATTTTACATAAATACAGCTGATAAACCATGTTTGATTGATTGATTTAACTCTAAAAAGGTAAATTTCAAGAAAATTCCTAACTGAACTTAATTCTTACTTCTTTTTTATGTTCATTTTTTGCGAAAATCCTGGGTATGGCCAAGGCCCCCCTAACATTTTTCTAGAGGTGGCCTTTCGTAAACTAGGGGAGGGGGTGTTGTTATTAAGTTACTCGATTGGGGCGGGGGGGATTTTGGGGCAAAATCGAGCCTTTCAACTGCTTTGACTTCGTCTCGGAGTTATCAACACAGCTCTCAAGGTGAGAAGGTATTTATTCATATTCAATACTTCATGTTTCACAAAAACTGCTGAATATAGCTGCTACTGCTGCATATATTAATTAAGCATATTGTTTTCAAAAATACTTTAACAAACCTACTTATTCTCAAGTAATAGCAATACATCATGGATAATCCGGAGTTCCTCACTGAATGGGTGACAGAAACTCATCTCTATGCATCAGTGTAAGTTGAGTTCAGATAAATGGTTATTGAACAAGCAATCGTAGGGCAGAATTGAAAAAGGACAAAACCATTATCGGAAATGCTATTTTTTGAATCTTTGCAAGAATGCTTCATAATGTTGGCTTCCAAATTCAATTGCCAAATATTCTATTGCCAAATATTCTATTACCAAATTAATAGAGCTTTGGTGCCTTTCACAGGTTCTCAATTCACTGGCTTGACCGTGTGCTGTTTCTTCTGTGCCTTATCCTAATGACAGTTGTCTTGACTGGAAATTCTCTGGTAAGATTAAGGAATAATGATTTTGTAGAACTACACGACCATCTCTAGGTTATATGGCCTGACCAATGACCTTGTACTCACTTTTCAAAAATCCATTTTTACAAGAAATATTACGTAGGCATGGGCAAGGCCATGACCCGAATTTTCCTGCGAAAATGATGCTCTAATATAAACGGGGAAAGGAGTAACGCACATTTGATCTCACCACACTTTATCTTGCAAAATTTCAACTTCAGGCAAAATTTAGGATAAGGGTTATGGGATTTATAAGGTTAGAACAGTGAGATCAAGTGTTTTGTGATCAAATGTTGTAAGATTAAATGTCGTACTACCGGGGCGACTGTTGTTCAATTGGTATGTGGTGGTTTTGGGTCGAGTCGTTATTCACTTTTGTACATCAAAAAAAATGATCGTGACAGTTAGAATTTCCAAGCTTGTATTAATGTCATACACATGACGTCGTAATGAATCCTCTCCAGATTTTGTTAGCTATGTGGAAGAAAAGACTTCTCAACTTCCCCAACAACATTCTCATAACGAACATGGCGGTTTCAGACCTTGGTGTGGGCGTAACAGTGATGCCATTCACAGCTGTGTCCTTCGCACAGCTCAGAGAGCATAATGTGAGTAGCTCAATCAGACACGCATACTGATGGAAAGAGTTGAATGAGCTGACCAACTTTCAAACAGACCAGGCCCATAGCCAGGATTTTTATCCGGGTAGGACCCTTCACAGTGAGATACGACAGGGCTTTCGGCCCAGCCCAAGGATTTTTTTGAAAAATTGCAGACTGTTTTTGGGTCGAACAAGTTTATCATTCTTTTACATACACAAATACTATCCTAAAACGAATATTAAGACATTCATTAAAATAAGAGCAAAATTTTGAGCGGTACAATATTTACGAGGAGGCCGCAGCCCCCTGGCTACGGGCCTGAAACAGACAGCCATTGCACACCCCAATGAACATCATTCACGCTTCAATTCATCAGTAGGAACTCCACAGTACCTAAATGCCTAAATGAAATGCACACGTACCTAGATAAGATAACACCCAAACACGTAACAAATGATCTTCATATATTATGTCAACCAGCCACATGGACATTGACAACCACACTTCTTTGTGTTTTATATGAACTCCCTGAGGTTGACAAATACATGTCGTTTCCTCAAATACAAAATCGATAATCTACGATACAGCTTATTAGGAACTGTAGACTCATGGGACTACACGCCCCCCCCCCCCCAGTTTTCAAAAGGCCCCCTCTAGAAAAATCTTAGGGGGGGGCTTGGCCCTACCTAAGATTTTCTCAAAAATTTGAACATAGAAAGGAAGTGAAAATTTAGTTCATTTAGACAGAAATTTTCCTGAAATTCACCTTTTTTAGAGTTGAATCAATGAATAAAATATGATTTTAGTCGTATTTTTATGCAAAATTGTGAAAATAGGGCTATGGAAATGAAAATTTGCTTCTGTAAATTTTGGCCCCCATAGTTTTCAAAAGCCCCCCCCCCCCCCCTAGAAAAAATCTAGGGGGGCCTTGGCCCCCACTAGCTCGAAAAAGTGTGTAATGGCATGTGTAGACTCAAGAGTTGTGTTCCAGCTTTAAACATAGAAATTACTGGCAGAGTCAAGACAAATGTCAAACTTAACCAAGTGAAATTTTGTTGATAGAATTTGGGTTGGAAACTGGCCAAATTCAAGTTTCAGTCTTCAACAACAGAAAATTGATCCCTACAATTACTCCTTTCGTCTTTCATTTTCATACAGCTGTCTTAGGATTAAGTGGTAAAACCCCTAATTGTTTCCCAGGTATTGTCAGAGAAAGCTGTCCTGTGTACAATCGTGGGAGTGGTTCGACAGACACTTCTATGCTCTTCCACATTCACTGTTGCAGTGATAAGTTTTGAGAGATATGTCGGAGTTCTAAAACCCTTGTCTTACAAGTAAGCTCCGCTATTATTGGTAAAAAATTAAATATAATTGAGGTAGAAGAATTTCATCTCACAGCATTTCATCTTCATTCTCAGGAGTCAGAACACTTCTTTCTCTAGTCCTGACCCTTGCCTTAACCCTAACAGAGACCCCAACCTTAGCTCGGAGTTGAAATATTAGTATATTATGACCCAGTGGAATTATCTTTAAATTGGCTGGGAATCTGTAAATTAGAGTTAAAAATGGCTTTTTCAGCTTGAGTTTAAGTCCAGCTGGTTTTAGCATGTTTTCACTGAAAAGACCGAAATTTAAACAATAGAAACGTGCAATAGTGTTTTTCATTGAATATGGTAATGATTTTGAAATGTTTATGATGGCCATTTAGTTTCAATTAAAAATGTTTGACCAAAGTCAAACACAAAGAAATATCGCGGCTGGTTTAGTGGTTTGGGAATGTGGTGGCTGGTTTGGGAATGCGGCACGGCTGGTTTGGGAATGTGATGGCTGGTTTGGGAATGCGGTGGGAATCCAACGGCTGGATTCGGATTGGGCACCGGGGAAGGTCGATTATGGTATTCAACTCTATGAATTTCATGATTTTGAGTTCATCATTTATGAAACGCATTTAAGCTTTTTTGTTCGAATTTAAGCTTTTTTTCAATTTCTCATTTTTGAAAATTTGAGTGGGAATTTGATTCCCATATTCCCCATGTTATTTCACTGGGTATTATGAAGTTATTAGATAAAGTTTCTTGAGATGAAATTTCCGTTCCCCATAATTGGATCTAAACTGTTATCATGACTGCGAGTTTATTCCTTCAAAATGATAGCACCAAAGTTTAAACAATTATTTGAGAACTCTATAACTTCAAGACCAACTATGTCGAAGGTATTGAAATGTTACCATCATAGTACTACGGTAATTGCTGTTTTAATATTTTACTATGAAATTTCCAAAAGTCTAACACTTTGTCGTTCTCTCCTTCTTAAAAATAGCTAAAATACTATATTCAATTTTCCTGGTCTTAATATCAATGCTGATAAAGTGTCAATCGATATAAGGCATAATGTATTTTCAGACGCATAATCAACAAAACCTTTGCCCTCGCTGCCCTCTCTACAATATGGATCTACTCCCTTCTCTACTCGCTGATAACAGTCTTTATGACAGGTAAAATAGTGTTTTGTACTCCTGTGGAGGGTGGATACTGGATACTCCTGAAGTAACCATGGCTTTCACTATCCATGCTTCTGCTACTTTTCACAGATCGAATGAAATGTTGATGTAATATTCAAGTTATGGATTTTCTGGATTCCAGATCCACATTTTTAGATCATATTGGGTATTTTAGTATTTATTATGGAATATTGCAAATCCTAGAGGAAACAATTTCAGGGCAGTGGGAATCAATGTGTATCTTCGTACATGTATATTGTATACTGTATAGCGACATACACGTTACTGTACTATTTAAATAGCATAGTATACTGATGTTAAAATAACTAACTTATACCTATTCAAATAACCATTCACAAAATCTTAATATCAATTACCGAGGCTTACATCCAAGTATCCAAGTTTCCGCCATGATATAACACAATAAAAGTCAGATCAAACTTGAATGGTGTGCAAAGTTGCATGAGTTAATTAATTAAAAAAAACGGAGAACCACTATAAAAACCACAATACTGCCCTGTGGCCTAGTCAGAAAATCCCATAAGAAAGGTGAATGATGTAATGGTAAACTGGTTTCAGTGGACTTGGTGTTATGCCTTCACATAGCACAAAGCAGTTTTCGGTCATAGCACAAGGCATTTTCGGTCAGTTTTGGTCTTATTAATTTAACTTTTTCTTTCCTTTTTAAGTTATTACTTTCAGTTATTACTTTCAGTGAAGTCTGACATTACATGTTGTAATTTGACTTGATATTCTATTTCTATTTCTTAATGGCCATAATTAATCGTCCAAAAACGCCACTTTATAAATCTTGAAATTGGCCACAATTCGAAATTCCGAAAGCAGCATTTTTTCTTTGGCCTAAAATTATATGGTCTGCAAAGTTTCAAGAGTAAACTAATTAGAAAAGTCTGGGGGACCACAACCACCAAGCTGATCAGATACCTACCGAAATCTTGACAAACTTGGACCTAGGAAGCTAGGAATAAAAACGTGAATTAGCTGAATAATCATGGACTGGTTCTAGTGGACTTGATGTCGTACCTTGAAATAGCACAAATAGTTCCCAGCCTTTTGGATCCCAATGGCCAAAAATGCTCTAAACAGGGGCTTTTGAGAGAAAATTCAAGGTTTGTATTTCCTTACATTAAATTGAGTCTTAATTTATTTTGCATAACTCGAAAAATAATTCAAATTAACTCAGAATTCGGCTGACGGCTTCTGCCTCAATGTGGGTTGTCTTGATATCCTAGATCAGGGTTTGCACGTTTTCTCCATAACAAAACATATCATCATTGGAAAGATGATATAAAACCTTTCAGAAAGTAACGGAGCTTATGTTTACAACGACTACACGGGGTACTGTATCCAGCAATGGTGGTTCATTCCACGCTCAGATCTAGCTGAAACCATAGATGTAAGTGAACACTGCACACTCAGACGTTACATAGATTAGATAGTAGAGCAGTAGTGCAGTTAGACCTTAGCCCAGTACCCTCCTCACAGTGGCAGATTTTGACCTTGCAATTGGCGCCAATCAGCGCTGATCGGCGCTAGTTGAAAAGTCAACACTGGACATCTGCCCTGCCAGCAAATTGCAGAATTCACCTTGTTAGATTGATTGTATTTGTATTATGATCTTGAATGATAAAATGCTGTAATATTTCAGGTCCTTATCAACATACTAGCCAACTTTGTCGTTCCATTCTCCTTCATGGGATTCTATTACATCAAAGTACTGAAAGCACTGCACTTCCACAGAAACTTCTGCAGAGAAAAGGCGTATCCTTCCTCGTTTTCAAGTAAAAACGTGCGCACTAAACGGGACAACGAGATCAATGTCTCGTGGACAGTTCTAATCATCCTCATCATGTTTGTTTTTTGTTGGATACCCTTCCTGATTCAGTTTGTGTTAGCGATCGTTCACGATTATCAGATGGATGATCAAATGCAACTGTATTTTGTCACAGCTGCAAATCTTTTCTATTTTCTAGGATGTGGTGTCAACCCATTAATACTGATTTTTAGATGTGCTCGTTTTAAAACAGAGACAAAAGCGATACTCATAAAAGCTGTGAATATAGCTTCTTGCACGAACGTTGCAATGGAAAATATTGAGGTGGATTTAAGATAAAAATGATGTACCTAAAGTTGGCTAATTTTAGCAACACCCCAGGAGGTCTTCCACGAAAAAAGTCCGTAAATATTTTACGTAACATTGAAAAAGCCCATAACTCTTACGAAGAAAATTTTTTGTCTTCCATGAAATTCTCCACAACTTTATGGGCGCGATAATTACCCTAACTGTCTTCCACCAAAGAGAGTTACGAAGAATTTTATGTGTGTTTATTTAGCCGCGTATACTATACTATTTACCATATTTGTAACGGATTATGCCCAAATATGGTGTGGAGTAGGTAAGCATGTAATGGATATGTTAGCATAGCCGTGATGCTTGGGCCGGGTCACTGTAATCATATTATAGTGTTCTGTGTTTTGTTTCCGTTGTGTTTCCATTATGTTTGATATATCGGGTTCATTAGTTAATCAATGCCTAATGCCTATCCAATATCCATGCTAGTACTGTTTCGACTTCGGATGGTGATGGATGGTTTTGCCTTTTGGCTGATATATGATGTACCTATTCTAATCTACAAACCACAGTACCTACCTACTACAGAAGTGTTGTGATTTGATCCGATCATATCTCTGTTTATAGGCGGTGTTATTATGTTCATGAGTGAATGATGCACCATTTAACTGCCCTAATCCATTGATTGATTTAATGCAACGATTTAATGGAAAAATTTGGTCGTCGGCCTCATACTCTCAAAGCTCAAATTTGGATGAAATGTACATTGTTCCTGACAACAACCACTGTGTGGATTATGGACACAATTTTTAATTCTAAGCTTTGGAGGTCAAACAAAATGGAAAAGATAAATAAGAAATATCACGATTTTTTGGGACTCATGACATGTTGAGTCTAATATCGGTACCTAGCTATGACAATACTATTACTGGTAGTGGGAAAATGTGATTTAAATATGAAAATGTGAATGGTTCGATGAACTTAAAATAATCATACCCTCCGAATTGCTATGAATAGTTAATTCTGTTGTTGGGACTTCCTACATTCGCCGGTTTACGAAGAAAAAATCTTCGTAAGTATGCTTTTTAATCCCCCTAACTATCCCCGTAACTTATGTGACGATTTCATTTCCATATTCTTGCGTTACGAAGAAAATCTGAGTTACGAAGATTTCCCAATGCTATATACGCTAATTACCTTCCATATAAGGTAATCATAACATATCACGGCACTACTTGCGAAGAAAATAGAAAACCCCGTAAATATTTGTGGGATACAAATTAACGCTACTTATGGTGAGTTTCATGGAAGCCAAATTCTACTTCCTTCGTAACTTTGCCCATAACTCAACCGCAAACTACATAAAAATCTTCGTAACTCCGTTCGTGGAAGAGTACTTGCCAGTATCCATTAGTCAGAAGCTGGTTTGATACTGATGCTATTGGCGTACTACTGGTGCAAAATGGGGTGTTACTATATACAGTCAATAAAAAGTTGTTTTAAAAGTTTCAAGGGGTAATATATCGATGATTATTATGCCGAATTTAAGCCACAGTGGGAGGGCGATAATGATGTTCTGAACTAATAATGTTAATGACTGAAACTCTGACATCGAAATTACAGCCATGGCGGAAGATGAAAATTATTGCGGGGGCCGAAATTTCCGAAAAAAAATTAATTATTCAATTATTCAATTAGCAATAAGTACCACAGTTCATACAAGTATGACAGTTGGAATCAATCTAGGTAAGTAGATTATATCATGAAACTTGCAAATTATCGAAACGTTCTTTCACAATAAATTGATATGGAGTGTACAGTGGTATGCAACAAGAATAAGAAGGGCTGAAATCAACAGTAGCCTGTTAGAGTAAACAGTATTTTTATGCACAAACCACAGCACAGAGTAAGTGTGTAATCCAATCAGCCATGTTTATCGTGACTAGGCAAAAATATATCAATAGCTGTTACTTAACCACACAAACAAGTGACAAATGACAATTATTGACCATGTTTTGATAGACACACTCTTGAGAAGCTGGAGAGGGAGTAAATTTCAAGTCCAAACCGTCAAAGGCTATATTACTGCGGATTGACTAGCTGGTAATTCGATTATCCCAACTTATCGCGGATCGCCTTCTATTATCTATAGACATTATGGCTAATTAAGGTCACTTCCTATATAATGTTTGTTTTCATTTCATCCACAAAATGGTTTATCAGAGATAACTGATTAACTGACTAATGAATAACAATGATGACATGACAAATTTTTCTAAATTTTTGTGGGGGCCAAAGGGCATCTTGGCCCCCATTCTCCGAAAATTGTGGGGGCCATGGCCCCTCGGCCCCCGTGCTTCCGCCATGCATGCGAAATTATGACATTAGAAAACGTCTGATTTTAAATTTTCTCGTTCTATCATTCTATCATTCAACACTTACAACTTGCTCTCCTAATACTTAAAAAGCTAGATGGATATTAAAGCTCAGATTTTCGCTTTCTATCTTTCAATTCTATTGATATTCCATTAAAATTAGATTCAGGCTCCATTGAAACTTTTACTTAAGAGAAAGCTGAGAACTATAGAAACATGGTTCAAATAATTGAGAATTGTTTAAATTCTTCAACGTTCATTTTTTTCAATTGAAAATTTAGATCAAAAGTCTTCATAGCCTATAAGTATAGACTATAGTTTAACTTGGTAACAAGATAAAGAAGTGTTCAGTTCATTATCCACTAATCACCTCACTGAAAGACGTGGCCAATGTCTCCTCTGAACAAACACACGTCAGTACTCACTTCTCATGTTAAGTTGTACATCTCCAGTGTCCAGGATCACTAATGAACAGTATCTCAGTATAATGTTAATTGTTCAAGTGACAAGCCCTTCATATCTTACATGGCTATGTAGGTAGGTAAGTAGGAACTATAGATAATGTATGACTTCCGATAATATGCTATGCCAAATTATGCAACAAGTACCTACCTTATATCTTCCAATTATACCCATCCAATTAAACACCTATCGTCTGAAGGGAATCAGTCACCATTTGGTATATCCAACATGGTTTGTGTAGTAAGAGACTATATTGTAACAATACAAACTATTTGTCACCTTTCAAATATTCATTATCCAGGTAATTATAGATCCAATTTTAATTTAATATGTTGAGCAACGATTTGAAAGATTTTTTTTCATGGGACGTTTTTCCAGCAGCTGATAAATTGGATGTTAAATCATGCAAGTGCGTTGAAAGGAATCAGTCAGTTACTACACATCTGCAGTCATAACAGTTATTTTGTAGGATGATAAAAATAAAAGTCTGAATCTTATCAAAACAAGGTCTGAATCATAGACCATAGTGCCAAATCTTGGAAAACCCAATGCAGGGCAGGATTTCAAGGCCAAAAGAAGGGCAAATTTGTAAATATAGATACCTTTTGCTCTTTTGGGCGAAGAAGGGCACCCTGCGAAAGAAGGGCAAATTTGCAGCTATGGTCTGAATACCCAGTCAAATTGCAGCAGATACAATGATACATCTTGCATTTGATTTCATATAAATGATAAGAAAGATATTTCTAAAATTCAAAGATTCAATATGCTCACTCAAACTACAGTGATATAACGGCACATGCACCCTTCATTAATCATCTTGAAGTTTATGACTTATCCCAGGAGCAAATAACTGAATCAGTATGACAGTTGTGACTGCAACAAGAACTGCTATGGCACCTCTGACTGTCTCATTTATGAAGAGAGTTAAGAAGAATGTAAATAATGAGGCAATAATTTTGCTTATACCGTCAACCAATCCGAAGCCACTGTTCCTTGCCACAGTGGGATATATTCTAGGTAGTATAATGTAGAAAACAACGGTAACTCCATTCAAACAAAATACCACAGCACCAAAGGATATGAATAGCATTAGCCTTGGCAAGCAAAACAAGAGCAAGAAGTTAAATAAAATCTCTGTTAGAGATAAGATTTTCATCGCCCAAATTTCTTTGACTTGTTTCACCAGGTAGATGGAGATGATAGCTGAAATGTACAGGGCTGACGCTGTTAGCATTCCATTGAAGAAATCTCGGTCACTCAACTTTTTACAGGGCTCCTCATCGTCAGTCGAGTCAGGTGCACCCATCTTCATACCACAGTAATCTACAGCAATGCACGTGATGAATACAAAAGACATGGCCTTGTAAGTTGCTTGGAGGCAGGAGTAGAGGCTGATGACCCGGAAAGTGTCACAACGCAGCTCTGAATTGCAGATGGCAGAAAACGAGTCTTTAAAATGAATCTCATCGCCACTACTCACATCATCCATTTCTCTTCTGAATGCAACTTCATCTAAATTGTATCTCACATTTGATCCAGCTATAATTTTCCTGAAAGTAATACACTAATACAAAAATTACAATTGTGAATCTGACATCGTTTCTGTCTGATTTTGGAAACCTTGTAATTTCTTGATGATTAGGAAATCTTTCGCATATATAGAAATAGGAATAGAAATATTTCTATATATGCGAAAAATTTCCTAATCATGCATAATCTCCTATATCATGATAGTGATACCTTATAGCCTTCGAGTAAAACATTGGAGACAGTTGAATAATATTTTTACCTGTGGTTCTAGGCAATATTTTAATGGGCACATTGTTCAACAAATTCACGAAGTTTAAAGTAAAAAAACTTCAAATGATTCATACCTTAGTGATATCTTCATCTGCTCGATATCGTTCACTCTGTTCAGATATTTTGGTGACTCAGGAAGAAAGAGGAGAGTAATAAGTGGAAGAAGGATAGGCAACGCTATAAGAACTGTATAGATTCGCCAGCCAAGTGAGTTGATAGCCAATGCTGCAATAGCATTTGATCCTAAAATACCAGTGTTCCAGAATGTAGTTATTATCAGAACTCCGCATGCCCTGTGAGAAGGATTCGAAATTAGAATGTAGTTATAATAACTTAGACCCCAACTATAGTCAATGCATACCAGATTCGAAATATCTGCTGTATTTTTCGAACAATCAAAAAAGTAATAGGGGACAAGACTTTTGAAGCACCCTGTACATATTGCTTTAGGTGCCTACTATATAGTAGGTACCTACCATGGTACGCACTGCCTCTGTGGCCTATATTCCTGAATTTCTTGAAAAGACTGGCCAATAATCAAACTAAAATTTTTTAATCAAACTAAAATTTTATTATTTTCGACAAAATCAATTTATATTCTATATCCCACCCACCATTCATAGATTACACCTAGTTTACAAGTTCATAATTGTGTCAGACTCATGAATGGAGTATAGATCAGGTTTTTGACATTTGTACACAAAGTTTAATTTCCATGTCACAGCCCGATCGATATCAGTTGCATGGAGACATGTGTCGAAGGTCACCCACTGTTTGGTACTTGGAGGGCAACCGTTGTCACATCTCCACCCAACCAACAGCAAAATGGCCGTGATTGTTTTGATGAAGAAGATTATAATTGTAATGGAAAAATCTTTAATCAAGTTTTAATAGAAATTTTGATATACTTGCAGTCAGAAATCAGCTTAATTAAGTTAGAACCTGAGTCTGCCACTGAGATTAGAATCATGATAATAATCGCTATGGGGGTAATGCTTTCATGATTTTCTTTATACTCATAGGAATATAACATCTAGAATACATCAGAAAGTAGATATGACATTGAATTCACTACATCTAAAATACAAAATAATATAATATAATTTAAAAAAATCGTATTGATTACCTATTCTAGGACATTTATGCTGGATTACCTATTACTCTACCATATATTACCTATGTCAGCATATCCTTTTACAGCACCAGTCTCGAAACTGCCATCATTTAGCTACATTCGTCATCATAACCCATGATATTATACTACAGAGACCTCCCAGGCATGTTACGTTAACATGGAATCTCATTAAATTGGATTTTTCCAATTTCTAAATTTTATTTTAAAGTTTTGATAGGCTTAATATCCCAGAGCTCGACAGGTTTTACGTTCAATCATCTTAGACTTACAAAATACCATTTTCTTAATTTCTTAGGCCCACCTTATTTCGTCCCCAGAAGATTGCCTATTAAGGAGATATGATTTCAGTTTAGATTTTATGAAAAGGAGAGAAGCTGAAATGTCAGAGTTCGCTGCAGACCCTGGTATAATAGTACAGTTCTTTTCTGCCAAATTATCTTTATTTAGGATATGGCCAATGAGTCTATTCCATAACTCGGATGTTCTATACACAAAGTTCTGTTTAGTTTTTCTAGGACAACTTTAGGGCAGAATAAGTGTGTTTTAGCTTCCTCCTGCTCATTGTAAACAGGTCAAATAGAGATATAGGTACTCTAAATTTTAATTATATTGAACAATTCTGTAAACGAATGGAACACATGTAAATTTTCAAGATTTAGAATAGAACACTTGTTAAAAATCGGTTTCGTGTGTTCAAGAGCGAAGTCCTTTGCAACATTTAAATGATCATCAAAGTTACGTACTCTCGCACATGTTTGGTAAAATTCAGGGTGATCATAAGTAAATTCATTTCCATAGAGTAATCTAACGCAACGTTTTTGAATAGAGAAGATTTTAGCTAGCTTATACTTTGGAACACCACCATGATGAGAGATACAGTAAGTTAAGTGGGAATAAAATAGCGAATTATAGAGCTTCATATATTCTGAGGAGGGAATAAAACTTCTGATTCTTTTGATCATAACAATACTAGCTTTGAGTTTAGTTTCAAGGTGTTGATTGATATGTTCATTCCATGAGATTTCACTATCAATGACAACACCAAGGAACTTAACTTTGTCAACTTGTTTCCAACTTTGCTCCACAAATTCAATTTATTAATGTCACTGAACTGTTTTGATCGAGCACATGTTGTCCTTTCTTCATTATTATGTCCTTAGGTCGGAAGTGTTCAATATTGCAAATATAGCAATTACTTTATATGAACAACATTTAATGATAAGTAGAGTACTGATTTAAATTCATATATTGTTCAATATTGAAAGCAAACTCAAATACAGTTCTTACCTGTAATTACTATATGAACAACAAGTTAGGATAACTGATAAGTAGTAAGTACTGCAGTATATAAGTATATACTGCGGTACTTATTCTAACTAATCAGTATCTACTACGGTATCTACATACCACCGTAGGTATGAAATTTAGTTGTACTGCAAAGCCTGAGTAGGTGCTGAATCATATAGATGTGAAATTAGCTATAAAAATGAAATTGTGTTTGTCACAAAGCCTGAGGTACGAATCATTGGAATAAAATGAAGCAAAACTGGCTTAAACGTGAGCAAGGTGTATATCTAGAAAAATGGGAAACTTAATTGAATGGACCGACGCGATTCAGGTACCATAAATATGTGTTCAAGGGCTTCCAGTGCCCAAAATATATTCCAACAAGGTATAATAAATTCCATGATAGCACGAACCTGTAGGATTGACTGGAGACCTCAGCCCAGTATGTATAAGAAAGGCTCATGACACCACCAGCACAAAAGCCAACCAAAGTGAAGAAAACCAAGTGAAAGGATAAGTTGTAGGCAAATGTAGTAAGAATCATCGAAAAAAACTGTACTGAACATATTCCTTGTGCTGTAAACTTTCTCCCGTACCTGTATATAATTTGATCTGACTCAGGTTTGATATTACTAGTTTGATATAGACAAACTGAGACTTAAACATGTTAGCTAGTCGGGGGCACCATTACCCAATTATTCAATTCATTCAACTCATGGATGAAATCAACTGATAAGCAATTTAGTCCAAAAACCACAAACATAAAGTTGAATCAAATCATTATAAAGCATGTATCAAAACATTACCTGTCTGAAAGCACTCCCACAACAACTGCGCCCACACCAGAGGCACAAAAGCTCAATGAAAACAACACGGCTTCGGTTGACGGTGACAAATTCCAATCACAACTGAACATTTTCAATGGCAAAACTCTTAGTTGGTATATAGGCATATGAAATGGAACGAATTAGGACCTGAAGTACCTCTAATAGCAAAATATGGCTATTATAAATAATGAACTTAAGCTCATATTATGAAGGTGCCAAGCAGTTCAGTGAACTTCATATGAATCCAAAAAAAGCAAAAAAAGCAGATGGACTAGTTCAGTAGTTCACCAAATTTAGGTGAACTGAGATGCATATGCTGATTAATGATGATTATAGTCACTGGGACAAACTAAGAGAAGCTGATTTTAATGAATAAATCTGATTTAATGAACTGACATCGGGAATATTTTCGAAATTCTACTCCGTAATCAACCTATAAAATATAAATTTAGTAAAATTTAGAAATAATTTCATACTAAGGGATCGTTTACATATTGCGTAATCAATTTTTGGCGGATTCTAACCCCCTCTTGTAATCAAGTTTAAAGTAGCTGTATTTGTTAATTGTTACAATAACATGTAAATTAATCATTCGAAACCCCCTCCCCCACGGTGATTACGTAATATTATGTGAATGGTCTTTAATTAATAATATCAATATGGTAAGGCTGTACTGCAAAATATACACAACTACATAACATAAAACTACTCCTATAATAAAACTAGATACGAGCAATGATGAAATACAAATACACAATGCATACTACACTGGATTTCCTAGTGGGTATGACATCGCCCTGAACTAAAAACCTATGGAGTTCAATGGAGTTCGACGCAGTTTATCTTGTAGTTAATTTCAATGAACTAGTTCATCCATATTATGAATTAATTTATATGCATCTCAGTTTACCTAATTTTGGTGATCTTGTTTATTTGCTATTTTTGAATTCATATCAATTCATATATGAAGTTCCTAGTTCATATGAACTTGATGGGGTTCATATGAATTTCATATAAATTCATATGAAGTTCATCAGGAGTTGAATCATATAGAAATTTAGTGAACTGGTAATTGGTGAACGCTATTCATATGAATTCATATAAAGTTCACTGAACTGCGTGGCGACTTCCTATGAACTAAAGTTCACCTGCAGTTATATGAGTAATGATAATGGATAATCATTACACGTTGTCAACAGCAAAGCAGTAAAGCACATTCTGTTTCAGGATATTCAGGAAAGATTACCTAATTGTCCATTATACTCACGAAAGATAAGGAATGATGATGACAGCATAGCCACCTTGCAATGATTCCGACATCACAATGAATCCAAGTGTCACCATATATCCCACAGTAACATGATTGAAACCCACATCATCAAGGATATCCTGTACTGAAGTCAAATCCTTTTCATTTGCACTTGTGGATGCAATCTTGTCTTGCTTATTGACTAGCGGATGTTCTTCAGATGCCTCATCATCCAAACAGGAGTATATCATAGTATCGAAGGAATCTTTCTAGTTGCCCTAGACATGAAATGGAATATATTTGGTATGCTGGCATTTGTCAATAAAACAAAAGTGGGACTGCAGTCATTGATGAATTACTACCAAAATCGCTGCCATTAAAAAAACGGGGATAAAAAGCTGTAATATGAGAATATGAAGTCTGGTCACCCTCATGAAGTATAAATTGATTGTATTTAACCGATTCCCGAAGTACACACCGAAGAATTCTCGTGGTTTTGGTCTATCTACGCATCTGGTTCAGGTTGAATAGTTTGTATCGACCGAAGTTAATGCATTAATCGTGTCAATTAACATTTCGGCCTTTAGCATCATAATTGTTAATTGCACTGATTAATGCATACAATCCGGACAATAAACCCTTTATTTCCAGCCCTTGATGATAAATGAAATGCTGTTGCATAATTCATAAACTATTAGTTATCAACAGTCAACACTACCGACTCATCAGCCAAAATGAAATATAGGGACAACACAAAATCCCATCTACCTGAGATCTGATTTTAGCTGGAACACCTACACTCAACAGTACTACCCAGGCCTCCGAGTCAAATCTGAGTGATTTTGATAAAGGACACCTGAAAAAAAGAGGCAATTCAGGCCCTAACACCAGATGGTGTCATGTATCTAAATGACTGATGCGATTCAGCCATTTTTACAATGGCACAAAGAGAGTGAAACTAATCAACAGCAATACAAGGGACGTTAATTCGAGAAATCCTTAATATCCAAATTTAACCTTGAATTGAATTTTAAATTCAGAATCTAATCAACAGGCAAAGTTGCACGAGTGAATTAGTAAAAAAAAAGTCCGGACGACTCCCTTCACCCTTGACAACCTCATCAAAATTCAGAAAATCCTCTGGTACACTAATTAGACCTGGCGAAAAATCTGTGTAAAACTGCATCATCATTTTGTTCTGGTGCACTCTCTATACAATGCAGTCTCATGAGGAAAAAATCAGCTTTTATAGTCTATACTTTTGATTTAAGAAGTTCTTTCAAGCCCCAAAAATTGGTGTTTTAAGAGGGTAAATCGTTGGCCACGATTCAAAATTATGAAAACAGCATTTTCTTAGTTGGATCAAATTGTACTAGCATGCAAATTTTAACGAGATATCTAGTTAAACGTCCTTTAGACGACCAATGACTATGCCATGGTCACACTTGAGAGAATCGTGAATTCTTTGACATAGTTGGGCTTTGGGAAAAAGTCTGTGCAAAACTGCATGATCATTTGACTTTAGTGGACTCTTCTTATCAATGCACTGCTTAATGGGAGATAACAGTTTTTAGTCATATTTTGGGTCTTTTATGGTTCAAAAAGTCCATTTAAGCCCAAAAATTTTGGTGTTTAAGGGGCAGTTTCATGAAATTGGCCACGATTCTAAATTCTATAAGCAGCATATTCTTAGTTGGAGCAAATTGTAGATCGCATAAAGCAAATAGAGATCCTTATAGCAAGCTTCATGGCGGATCGCATGACACCAACACAGAGTACGATCTGCGATTCTGCAATCACAACTTGCTTGAAGTATAGCCGTCACATATTAAGCCGTCACATACTTTTACGTCAGAAGAGTTGTGTTGGACATTTTGACTACACTATCCAGTATGAAACTTGAGATTTAATAGGAACTCGCGACGAATTCCTTTTGCAAACAAGCACAAAGTGGGACACGGGTGTTCCAGTCAGTGCTAAGTGGGACACAGATGTCCTAGGTGTCCCAGTTAGTTTCCCAGTTAAAAGGAAAAGAAACTTTATTGAGATAAAACAACAGACTGGTGAGGAATAGATGCAGAAATTCAACACAGAACATAAACAAAAGACATTGTATAAACGACATTGTATAAACGCTAATACACTAACATGGCAAATGGTCGACGCTAATAAAATTATTGCACTCGGCTTCGCCTCGTGCAATAATTTAGCAGTGTATTATATCGGCTACGCATGTAATACATTTATCTTATAATAAAGCTATGGTGTTAACTGCATTTTATAGCTGTTAGCTGCGTTTATTGTCCAGTTTTACATTATTCAGTTATTCATTGTCTTCATAATTATAAATTATGTGAATGATTGAAACAAAACAGATGCAAACTAAAGTATTTCTAAAATCTGCATGATCTTATCATGAAATGGCATAACCGAAGGTGAGATGTGTTTCAGGAATCTTGCTGCACAGTTAATGCTCTTGTGCAATGTGTATAGCCATAATTAGTTCCGCTTCCAAATTTTATTGCCACTTTCTTTCCTACTGGCTAATATTCATCTTGCATAATAAATCTTAAAATATTAAAATCAGCTAAATTCAACAAATAAAAAAATGATTAAGTGGTTTTGATCATTAATTATTATGGCTATTACAGAGGGAACGTTTGTAAGGTCTCAATCAAAGGCACCAAATATTTCACTGCCCACTGGTTACAATCTACGCCAGGACAGTATTATAGTAGGTACTGTACAGTGTACACATCTGCTTCATTACACTGAACAGCAGCAGCTGCGGACTCTGGAATGATGAAATCATTATAGAACACTCATATGACTTTATTATGAGTCTTGAAATATTCATTTATAGTCAACAAATTGTTCTGAATCATTTTGAATCATCAATAATCTTCGTTTTTGGATTTGAAATTGAGTCAACATAGAATAAATCAAAAGAGAAATAATGAAGGAAAAACGCATAAAATATCTTAATGAAAAAATGTTAAGCTTCAATAACAGAACAAAGACTATTAAAAAACTGAGTACAAAAACAAAACGAACGTGAATACTACACTCAGAGTAGAAGTACCACATAAAACAAAAGACCACTGCAAAAGCCTGTGTTATATAAGTCGACACCTGTGCACTTTTCAAAACGTGGGTCACGTGCATAAGGTTGTTTTTTTACTTTGTGCAGAGGAGCAAATGAGCAGGAGTACATATTTCCGTGTGGCTAGCAAGTAGCGAGGACTGAATGTTCACACAATTTCACACAATATTGTATACATGATGAATCAATCAATCGTTCAATTAATGACCATTTGAGGATTGAGATTTTATGTTACATAAACTCGTAATACCATCATATTATGTTTGTCTGGCCCAAAGGACAGAATCAATTATCAAACGTTGATCTCCCACTAATTTGTTATCAAAATTAGCTTATCACCGCTCAGAAGCTGTTTATTTTCCATCAATTTGATCCCACATGAATACATAATTGAAATCATATTATCTAATAATTTATACTACCTTACTGCCTTTATTTAGCCGGCCTTTTTTAACTGACCCTTTTTTAACCGACCCTTTTTTCAGCCGGCCCTAATCCCTATGGACAAAAATTAAATCATTACTGAACCATTTTAACCGGCCACTTGGACAAAAAATTTTCAAGCAGATGCCAAAACCAAGAAAATGTTGCTCAAAAATAGCCACGAAAACAATCTTATACTAAGTAAGTTGCATCAAAAACCCAAATCCTTAATGGTCCAATATCGTGATTTAGATCATTAAATGTGTTGTATAATGACGTTAAAATGGATATAAAAGTACATAAGCCAAGTTATTAAACGTTCATATAACCTAAGTCAAGTGGCCTTTCATATTTTAATCAGCCCCACTTTAACCGGCATTTTTTTTGTAACCTGCCCTTTGGACAAAAATTTCAAAACCGTTTTTGTCCTTGAGGGCCGGTTAAAAAAGGTTCAATAAGGTTACTAGAAAACCTGCTGGGCCTTCTAGGTCACAGAGATGAAATCGCTACCTCACGGAGACACCTTTTTCCTACCACCCTGCAAAAATCGTGGGTTTTCAACTCCATGTGTGCCAGTTCTGCTGGAGAGCAGGGGCCCTACCTTGAACTGCCTCTTTCGATAATATTTTAAAGATAGTAATCACTAGCCACTGTGCCACCCACCCCTTCACAAAAGTTGAAATATATTTCCCATAGGGTGGATAAGGCCCAAAGCGAGGATAAATTTATTTTTCCCAGCAAAATATTCAAAGAATTGGGGAAAAAATCAAACAAAATGTGGCGATAATTATTAATTAGTGTCAGAATTGTGAAATTGTAATATCTTTTTGAGATGTATGTACTCCAGAAGCAGAAAAGTTTACCTAAAGAGCTAAAACTACAAGAAAATGTTTTTGATAAATCCAAAGATTTTCATTGCTGCGATGACGATTATTTAGTTATTTGATATTCGATGAGAACAAAAATTAAGCTGTTCTCATCGAATTTGATAAATGGAGTGTCTTGGAGAAGCGACCAAACTTTCTTTAAACTCTTTAAATTGAACTGAAATTAGGATAAAAACGAGAGCAATTCCATTTGCTCCAAACGTCTAGCTTCTGGGAGCTCGCACTCCCAGACCCAGCCTTTAAGTTTCATTTTCGTTTCTGTAAACATTTCTCGGAAACTCGGTAATCTGCCAATGCCCACCTGGGGCATAACCTGGGCACAACCTGGGCACATTTCGGGCACACCTCGGGCACAAGACACACCTGAGGCACATTTGGGCACAACCACCTCGGGCACACCTCGGGCACCCTTGGGCACATCTCCGGCACACTTGGGGCACATTTCGGGAAATAGAGCAACTGGCTCAAATTCCACGTGCCTTATTTCATTGTTATCGAGTTGAAAATCTTGAATGTAATATTTCTACAACATCCACATGAGCTCAGGACCGTGATAGAGGACCGCGATATAAGGGATCAGGATAAAGGACCATGACAGAGGACCAACATGCATTCCAAGTGATCAGATCGCCTGACAGTGCATGCTAATTGCAGTAACCAAATAAAAAGCTTTGAAACAATTACCCCTTGGAGTATAAAAGTTACAATCACACGAGTTCCTCATTACCATCGAATACAGCTACTTCTACCTACTACTCGAGTTAAAACGGTTCTTCGTTCTGGTAATCGACTCTCTCGCCGTGTTCCTCCCCCAACCTGCAGTCACTGTGGCGTACAAGATCACGTCAGCACAGTGCGTCCCGGTCCACCTATTCTCCCGATATTCTCCCCCTACTCCAAACCCTTCTATCCTTTACTGGTTCATATTTTGTTTACCTTTTGTTACAAAAAGATATGGGTGGATCGGACTACAGCTCTTCTGTACTGTAGTTCGTAGATTAAAATAAGTTCAAATACGACTATATTTCCCGAGATCATGTGCCCCTACAGGTGTGCCCGAAATGTGCCCTCAGGTGGTTGAGCATTAATTGTGTCCGAGATGTGCCCAAGTGTGCCCTAGGGTGCCCGAGGTGTGCCCCAGGTGGTTGGACCCAAATGTGCCCAAGGTGTGTCTTGTGCCCGAAGTGTGCCCGAGATGTGTACAGGTTGTGTCCCAGGTGTGCAATGGCAGATTACCGAGTTACCCATTTCTCATACCAAAAAACCTATCAAAATTAGACTGGAATGACTGAATGTGGGTAAAAGTCTTAAAATTAAGATGGCAAGTCCATTTGCTCCAAAAGTTTTTCTTCTGGGGGTTGCCCCCAGAACCCTGCCATTGACCTATTGAGATACTTTTTGTATGGTAATGTGACCAAATACCTTAATCTAGATGTAAAAAAGTCTGAAATGAGGCAAAAAATGAGGGCGGAAATAACTTGATTTTAAGTCACATTTTATTTACGCTATCACTGGATCATAATGAAAATGCTCTTGCATATAATTATTTCGATTAAAAATTTGTTAAAATGGTTGATAAATGCGAGACACGAGTCCTATGTTAGAACGTATGTTGAGCAACTTTACCTCAAAAAATTGAATACAGTTGAACCTTGAAGATTAAATACCGAAGATGAACTTTTGATTTAGGGATGGTGATTTTGAATCCCGCCTCTTATGTCAATCCTTGAATTAGAAAATCGATGTACAGTATTTTGTTATGTTTGTAGTATACCCATACACCTCTATAAATAAGACATTGGATTATATGGACCTATGCTGCCACCTCACTATAGAAAATTGTCTGAAATTTGAAAAACAATAATGAGATTGTTATTCAGATCAGTGTGAAATAGAGTATGTTTTGCCAAATTTAAACAATAAGTCAATAAATCAGAATCATCTGAGCAGCCAAGATATGACATCTGTTGCATTTCAATACTTCTATAATCATACGACTATATAGTAAGACAAGATAGTGGGTGGCATTGATAAAGAAACCATCCGTAAAAACAATCATAACATGGATCAATATCCAAACAAATTTTCATTTCATTTAATCATAATATTATCATTAAATTTTTAATCGAAAAGTTTTTAACCAAATTTGACATTCTGCAGTAAACTTATAACATTGAAACTTGAATCATTCAATTGAAACCTATTTAACGGTAGGTAAATTGTTAAGTAAGAACAGTTTTGATGATCAAATTTTGAGTGAGTACAAAAGTATAAATGGCATATGTCATGTTATTGGATCAATTCACGAGTGAAGCATATACACGTGAAGATCAGTCAGTCTGGCATGTTCTGCCACGCAGTTCACAATGAGGAAGCTTTATAACATATGGGACTCCAATTCAAGGTATGGCAGCAGTTTTTTGTCCATAATGTGAATGCGATGATTGCCCCAGTCACTCACATACACATTGCCAACTTCATCAGAAGCCACTGAGTGAGGATAGAGGAACTCCCATCGCTCAGCACCTCGCCTGAAAAGTTCAACTTAGGAACTGGTTTGGCATTAGGAAACATATACCACTATACCAGGTCTGTAGCCAGGATTTTTTCAGGGTGGGGCCCTGCACAGTGAGCAAGCTGTGGCAGGAGCTTGAGGTGCAGCCCCCGGAACATTTTTGAAAAAAGGGGTTCTATACTGTTTTATTTTCAAGTTTATCATTCAAGCATTCCTATACACACACAAAAATATCATAGTTTCATCCTAATACGAGATTTGTGAAAAAATGAGAGCACAATTTTGGGAGCTTCCCGTTATTCCGAGGGGGCCGCAGCCGCCATGGCCCAGGGCCCTCCCCCTGGCTACGGGCCTGCACTATACCGGATACATGAATAGCTTGTAGAATTAGATAAACTAGTCGGTTCCCGTCCTACGGACGGCGAATGATGGCAGCCGCATGAGCTAACGGCCACATGTCCCTTTGACAGTGATTTGACGGCGCGAGTTTAGAGGGGAAATTTGAAACTTTAATTTCTGCGAAAAAAAAAGCTTCCCACGCCCCCAACGGTAACCCAATATTGCCGACAATATTCTCAAAACCTTAACTCATCATAAGCAACTCCACAGCGAAGGAATTTTGAAAAATTCGAAAATCTATTTTTTTTGCGAAAAAAGGGCGTGGCCTCCACGCCCCTTAGGGTGACCCAATAATTCGGACAAAATTCTCAAAACTTTTATTCATCATATAAGCAACTTGATGGCGAAAGAATTTTGAAAAATTCGAAAGTTTAATTTTTGCGAAAAAGGGCGTGGCCCACGCCCCTTAGGGTGACCCAATAATTGGACAAAATTCTCAAAATTTTTATTCATCATAAGCAACTCAATGGCGAAGGAATTTTGAAAAATTCGAAAGTTTAATTTTTGCGAAAAGGGCGTGGCCCCCCACGCCCCTCAGGGTTACCGAAAAATTTTTCAATATTTTTTGATTTATTATAAAGTTTTTGCAACACGATGCAAAAGAATTTCATGCCTACTTGAATTCTGATTACAATTTCAAGTTTGATGTTTTCTAACTTTTATTTACTTCAAAATTAAAATTTTAACCTCTTTTTATACCACTTTCCCACAGGCTTATTTTCAAACAAGGGAAAAATCTTTTAACCAAACCCTTTTCCCCCCTCTCCGCACTCAACTTTTTTTCAAACTAAAAAAGCAAACTCAGCGACCTATATAGGTGAAATATAGTCGACAATTACCATTTGTACAGGTGTTCCGGTAGTCATGTATCCATCGTCTTCTTTCTAAATCTTCTCCATCGCTTTCCTGAATATTAATGATCTTTCTAGGGAATCCAAAGTGCATGAACGCACCTTAAAATGCTAAACAATTCTGAAATTGTTTTCAAGTTTTTCTGTCTGTCTGTAAACTCATTGCTGTAAAGTGGATGCTAACTCTGCCCCCTCTTTACTCCAGGATGATGAAAAAGGACTTTGCGGCTCCACATGACATCATAAAGCACATGAAAATGGATGAAGCGTTAGAGTACTGCGTCTCCACTGTTCCTGGGCTGAAGCTTATCGAGGAAAAAGACGACAAAAAGGTGTGGGATTATATACTATTGAAATTTATGAGATTTCTCGCCTGTCCTTTTGGATGCTATCTATCAAGAATTTCATCTAATTTATTGAAAATGCATGATGAATAAATCCACTTTGTAGCAGAATATAATGTGAAGTGCGAAGTCCTGTCAGGAGCTATTCTTGTTCAATCCATATTTAACCCCTGTTCAATCCCTATCAGGTTGTAGCAGACTCGGATGTGCTGGACCTGGTGGCGAAGGTGCGTCACCTGCAGGTATCGGGTGTTAAGAACATTGCAAAGGAGTTCTCAGCCTTCCACCCTGAGTGCACTGACTGGACTTCCTACCACATGACCTACCAGAAACTCAACCAGTTCTTCAAGAGCATCCTAAACCCCAACAGGAGGAGATCCAAGAATCAGCAACAGGTAACTTCGATCAGCAACAGGTTAATAAGATTTGATTCCAGAGTCCCCGTTTTCGTTTTGCTTGAGTTAAAACAGGATTTTTAATCGCCATACTGGTTTTTTGGATACCTACCATAATCTAAATCACTACAATCTTCCTGGACTTTCTTTGACTAGCTCAAGAGATCCCCCTGACCCCTCCTCTTTCCAGGATGAGGGTAGGACTGAGATCTGCTCAGCAGTGTTGGACAGCAGTAACAAGGCTCGGCACAACTTCCTGGCTATTGGTATCAACACTTCCCTCGAGAAGAAGAGACCTAGGAGTGAGGAGTTGTCAGACAGACATGTTAACTACAATGAAGGAGGGAGATCTAGATCTAACTCAGGTTTCTTAATTCGAAAGTGACTATGGTGCTTGGGATAAGATCTGTCCAGTGCCTCCTACACTTCCTTGAAATTGAATATTGTCTTTTCAAATGTAAGCCTCTAACACTTACTTCATTCTCTAACATTTATTCGTTTAGAATTTACCCTATTTCAAACTTAGTTCTAAGCCCCTCTCACCAGCTACCCTCTGCCAGTTGCTGAACGAGATGAGGTCACGACAGTGTACCTGAACACCACCAAGCAGACTGTTGTGACAGTGATGGGGCTTCCTGGGTCTGGAAAAACCACCACTCTGGCTACCATGCTGGGAAAAGCTCACAACAAGTCATGCCCTTCAACTGGTAATTAAATTTGTATGAACATAAGATTAAGTCCTTTGATGAATTTAATGAACCTGTACACCACCACTATTTGCTAATCATAGCGGTTACTGATCTATGTCAACGTGCATTCTTCGTCCTTTGACCCAATAATAATCCCATTTTGGTCCTCTCCTCCTGCCTCCAGAAACTGTATCTAAGTATTTACCAACATCGATATACCATCCCCCTGACCCCCTCCCCCCTCAGTGTTGGTTATCAGTTCCAACTGCTGCACTACTAGCAAGCTCCTAGAGTACACCAGTGGAAGAGTTCTCAGAGCTTGTCCCTCTGTGGATGGAACCACTAAGAGGTGCCATGAAAAGGAGGAGGAGGAGGAAGGGAAGGGATGCTGTGGTAAAGGAGAAGAAGGTAAGGCTAGACCATACTGCATGCTATGCGTCCCTGTTTCTTGGCGCGCGCAATTTCCTGCGAAAATCACAAACTCTCTGAAGAGGCGCGCAAAATAAGGCTCCATAACATTTAACGATGCTTGAATCTGTAACCTTTACTCGTCTTGACACTGACAGAGTTATCAAGATATTTGAAGGACTCAATTTGAACTACCAGCCTTAAATCCAGAACATTTCCTTCAGGATCCGAGGATCACACTGAAGAAGAAGAAATAAAGGGACAAACCTTCATTATCCACGATGAGTTTGAGAAGGTTGACATGGAGAAACCTGAATCTCCCATTGAGGAGCTGGTTGAGCCCGAATCCCCCATTGAGGAGATTGCCAAACCCGAGTCACCGATAGAAGAACTTGTCAAGCCTGAGTCCCCTGTTGATGATTTCGTTAAACCTGACACGCCTGTTGAAGATGTGGAGACACCTGTCTCTGAAGCTTCTGAAGAGAAGGCCTACTCTCCCACTCAGCCCATGGAGACACCCTCTGATATGGACGGAGTGTCTCTGGAGGATGGAGAGATAAGGGAGATTGAGGCGAAGGCGACCAAGGTTAGCTGAGAATGTCATGTAGTGATTACAACTGTGCATGATCTATGTAGATTGTATCAATTCTGATACTAGTGACTATGTGATCTCGACCTTTTTTTAATGATTTTGTTTACGTTGTTCATGAATTTTCATTGCAGATGCCTGTTGAGGAGAATCCCACAAAACCATCAAAGAAGACAGATGATGATGCTACTGACCCGAAGATTGAGGAAGAGTTCACGAAAGAAGAACTACCTTGGATGGTAAGATTTTTAAGAACATAGCTGAACCCATGGTGACTGTTATTTAATCCTCAAAGTCGCTGCCTGAGTTATCATGTTCATTACAACTGTCAATGTGCATATTAGATTGCTGCTCTTGAGAACCCCTCTGACACCCACACACTCAGGCCAAAACCGGATACATCCCTCGCGTTTCTATGCATTTTGTAGATAGCTACTCCTCCATCCCCTATGACACCCACACCCTGTCCCCAGGTATACAAGGACGTGAAGGAAGTGCTGAACTCTGAGAGTGAGGGTCGAGTGACAGTCCTCCATTTCCCCAACTCCGAGGAAATGGATGCTGAGGTTATCTGTGGGGCTCTGGAGCAGTTTGCTGCCATCCCTTCTAAACACCCCAAGTTCCTGATCATTGATGACACGGAGGCTCTCACTCATCCTTGCAACAACAAGTCAGTACCCACATAATCTGTGTTTGTTGTGAAGGTCATCACATAAGAAACCCCTACCTAATTCCCAATTCACACATCTCTGAATCCCCCTCCAAACCTCATTCCCCCGTAACCCCATGATCCTCTTTCAGCACGCTGGATCAGCTAGTTGAGCAGCACCGTCACAACAACATGAGTATATGGGTAGCTACCACCAGCCCCTCCCACCTGCCCATAAACCTAATGGACTTCTCCCACCTCACCATCCTCCACCAGTTCACCTCCAAAAACTGGTACGAGTCTGACTCCTTAATTTATATACACTACTTTCTTATAAAGTTGAATTCTTAGTTTGTCTCGTCATTTTTAGAATTCTAACTTATTTAAAACAAAAGGTACTGAAATTTGAGGACAAAATCTCTTGAAGGCATATCATTTCAAATTAAATCATGTCTGAAGATGGCTTCTTATCATCACGATTCTCCTGCAGGTACTCTGAGATAGCAGATCATCTCCCTGTGACATCGGTGACATTCCAGCATTGTCAAGGCCTGTCTCCCGGGCAATGCATCATGGTGGCTCCAGGAGCAAACATGCAGCACCCTGTTCATTCCTCCTCCTACTGCTATCCCTGTACTGTCATACCACCCAAACCTATCAAATAGGTCCTGCTCTGTCATACCTCCTAAACCTATCAAATAGAGATATCTCATCATGTCCTATTTCGAACCTTCCAAACATCCCAGATTGCATTTGCAACAATGGACTCCCATCAGAAACAATCTTTGACGAATAAAAGGGAATCTTTTCGAGTATATTTTGGATCAAAAATTCTATCAATTTGAAGGAACAGTTTTTAAGTTTGCATGTGTAAATGTGCGATTAAATTCTTATGCTGTTTATTTCAACTTGCTTTCATTTGAGAGTATAATGTTAATACCAACCTAATGTTTTTATTAATTTTAGAAAATATGATGAAATGTATAATTCATCCATTTATAACTTTAACATATTTTTCATGATATTTATCTCTTTTCACTTGTTTCCAACGGAGTTAAAATTGTTTTTTGCAAACAATAATGATATTTTAGCACATACAGAAACGCTGAAAAAATTGTGGATTTTATTCAGTATTGAATGCGATATTAAATGCAATATTGAATGCAATATTGAATGCAATATTGAATGCAATCAGTAGCCTTGAACTCTAAGAAATGCGGTTGATTGGAATT
The DNA here is from genome assembly GCA_011033025.1 of Beroe forskalii. NCBI lineage: Eukaryota > Metazoa > Ctenophora > Nuda > Beroida > Beroidae > Beroe > Beroe forskalii. Next base: position 1,182,722 of record WFMF01000011.1, on the reverse strand, counting down.
CAATTGGTAAATGGGATGACTTTGAGATGAAATAGAGGCTCATAATTTACTCTGCTGCTTCAAACTGTCCAAGAATTGGATCTAGAATGGTCACCTGACTAGCGGGTCGTCCTTGAACCATGTATTTCTGATCATTCGAAGCTCCTTTAAGTGGGCAAAAAGCCTGATTGGTTCACTCACTTTAACTTATTGGTTAATGTGGTCATGGTTCATGGGGTGATAGGGTCAAAATAAGTAAAATAGTGGAATTGTGGTACGTATAGTTGTATAATAGTCTCAAGACGTCAAGTCTCACTGATTATAATATTTAATTCACATCGAAAATATTTTAATTCTTTATAATTTTCCAAATATAGATTTATGACCATTTGTCGAATATTATAAACCAGCTGAATGACCATGTCTCAAAATTTTACTCTTATTTAGGAGGGCTATCTATGGAACTGTTAAAAGTTGAGACTGGTGGAGTCACAGCAGAGACCTGGCAGTGTTGCTGTTTCTCAACAATCGGGGAATGGTGCTGGGATATCTACCACATGGGAACCCTGAGAGTCCGCAATGTGAGTTGGAAATAATTACAATTGTTAATTGAAAGCTAATTAAAGTAAGCTCTTAAATCTTCATAATATCATTGAATGGCTCATATTATGAGCCATTCAATGATATTATGAATAGTCATAATAGAACGCTGTATATATGCTCATATTTGCCCAAATGCCCACGTACCATTTTCCATCACGGCCAGTCCTTAGCCTTGAAATAATTTTCTGCTCTTCCCCTATAAGTTTAGACCCACATATTATATTCATATTACGATAAGGCAATGATAAATCATTCATCTCAATTGCAATTCAAATATTCTCGACAATCAGATAAATATAATGGCTGACAAATAAAATGAAAATTCATCGCAAATTCTGTTCAAATTTAAAATTCATTCCAGTTCATCTCTGACACTTTTACCGTCCAATTACTGAATATAATTAGTTACTGAATAATATAATAACTGCACTACTAATAGCGAGATAATTAGCTAATTAGCGAGATAATTAGCTAATTAGTGTCTGAATCCCCGGAATGATAGGAGTGATGATGAGGGGTTATCAGTAATTGCATCTGACATCTGATCAGCAGAAACTGGGAGGTTTGCACAGCCCATCCGGACACTTCACTGTTCCCGACTTGCATTGTCCCACGTTATCTGAGGGGAGTGATCAGTTAGAATCTGTTCGAATAATGGTGTTAACGGTGACATGTCGAACACCTAAGTGCGCGGCTTTTCGTGCGCGGCTCACTGGCTGTTGGTAACAGCCTGAGCCATTGAGACGTGCCGGTGGAGGATTACGCCGCGCACGTTGGAGTTCGACATATCCCTGTAAGTTTAAGAGAATTGTAAGAGTATGGTCAGTTGCATGTCGTTGACATCATCTGTATATCGTATTCGTAGATGTTGCTAGTTCTGAGAACGCCTTCCGACCTTCCGTACTAGTTTCCACACGACCGCCAATTTGTACGTACGTGATACTGATTTAACAATAAAACGCACGTACACAGTGGCACGCGACTTGCGAATGTCGGAATGATTCCCATTCCAGCCATTCATCCGTGTCTCGACAGTAATTAGGACATCAAATTACTCGTTACTCAACCTTAAGTGCCCAGTATAGCCTATTATAGTATAGCCTATTATTCTCCATGTATCATGAGTATCCCGGTCTATATCCCGAATTTATAATCCGAGTTATGATCTTTGGCTCCCAAATTTTGCCCACGAAATCTATTACACAATTATAAGAATTTTAGGGATGTCTATTACCGAATATACTACTATACCAGCATTGCCATTTGCGGGGAAGCTCTGTTCGTTTAGTCAATGCCACATGTTTTCACCCTTCTTGGACAATAGCAGTTGCTCAGAAAAATCATGGCCCCTCCAGGCTTTTCTGTTTATTCCTCCTTACGTTTTTTCTTACATCGTGTCTTGTGGAGTGGCATCTCAGGCTTCTCTAGATATTTTCTCAGGCTCTGTTGACCCATGTCTAAGAATGCTATATTATTTAACTCACAGCCCGTTCGCCGAGTTTGAAATCCAGACTAAGGAGCAACCTCGTACTTTTTTCAGATCGTTAAATAATAGTGTTACTACACACGGATATCGGTGTGGATTTCCCATATTCCACTCGGCTTCGCCTCGAGGAATATTCACCAATCCACACTTCAATAGTGTGTAGTAACATCATATTATACAATTCTACAATTCCATTCCATAACATTGCCCTGTGTAGGTCAACCAACAGCTGCCCTTAGTAGCTCGACCATCTTCCATTATTTTCATATTTTAGTATTTTCCATGTGCATTTTGCAAGTGTTTGTCCATGTACAATTAGAGAGGTACCCACTGGCAAGCTGAAAAGTAGGTTCACGAAATTGAGAATTTGCATTAGCCATCACGATCCTTGTCCTACTACTGCTGACATTAAAGCATGAGTTATTACAGTCTTCACAGGGACACAGGATTACTCTGCAATCATTTGATAGATATGTCTGAAGTGAGTGATATGATACACAATATAGACAGATGCCTATAGAAGCACTTATATCTTCTCCAACACAACCATATATATCCCGCGCGGGTGTATAAGACGACAGACGTAGAGGCAACACTGGTGCAATATTGCGAATGAGTTACTAAATGATATTTAATGGGTACTGCAGGTTCGGATAATTGTTCGATTACACCTGCCCTCTCATCTCCTGGGGCAGCAGCTGAGAGTACCTAGTGTGACGCCATCAACTCCCCATTATATTCCCTGATAATGACGTCATCATCAGCCGCCTACCCTGGGTTCTGTGTATCTGAGGGACACATGTGGTACTATGTGGATATGCTAGTACTTCTCCTCCTGTGAGTTACTATTTGCTGCCCCCTCTAGAGGTGTAATAATTACACTGTATGTACGCCTTCTGACAAACGGTATCTCAAGTATGTCTCTTTGATCTGTAGATCTCTATTGGGGTGTGTCAAACTGGCTTCTGTGTTCTATTGGTTTTTCTTTATGAACATACCATAAATCAATGGTCAGTTTTTGAAGTTGCTTTTGTTGTATTTATTGACTTTGTTTGTGAAAGCCTGCTTTATCAGCTGGACTTGGATGAAACTTAGAACACTGCTAGCTTAGCCAATATAGCCCTTCGACTCGTGTCATTTACCGTATTTTAATCTGAAAACCAATGTGCAGAAGTGATTTGATCCATTCATATCTCTGGCTGTTGGAATATCTAAGTAAAACATTTGCAAATAAATAACCTCACCATGAGCGTATATCTGTTGGAATAGAAGTAAAACATTTGCAAATAAATAAGACTTACCCTGAGCGTATATCTGTTGGAATAGAAGTAAAACCTTAGAAATAAACTTACCATGAGCGTATATCTGTACTTCACAGAGCGCTAGAGAGAGGAGAGGAGGTCGAGGGTGGTAGAAGTCCACCGTAACGAACTTCCCCACCAAGTTGTTACACAGGCGGGTTATCTGGTAGTCGGTGTGAATGGAGGTGTCAATGTCTCCTCCACACTGCGGATCCTTGTAGTCACCCCTGGTAGGAGTAGTAGATAGTCAAATAATGTAATGTAGTCACCCCTGAGGGTAAAGTAGTCGTTAGATAGGCAATTAAATTAAACAATGTAGTCCACCCTAAACAGTGGGTTAAGGTAGTCATCGCGTTTGATAGTCAGGTTAAATTAAACAACCCTGAACCAGGGGTGAAGTGGTCATAGTGTTTGATAGTCACTGTCAGCCCTGAAAAGTGGTTAAAGTAGTCATTTCGTTTGATAGTCAGGTTGAATTAATAAATGCTAGAATAATATAGTCACCCCTGAACAGTGGTTAAAGTTGTCATGTAATTGTATAGCCATGTAGTTTAATTAACATTGTAGTAAATACCCGTGACCGATGGTTAAGCGCTGTGATTTGAGATTTTATCGAATTGTCGCAATGGCAGGAGAGTACAATACCATTACAAGTTCTATTTGACATCACGTCGTCACTGCAATGTCACGGATATAGCTCATGTACCCTTGTTTTTAGTGTACATAGGTTACAGCCCCCGCCCTTCTTTCACTAGCATCTTAGTATATGCCTTGCATATATAGCCCACCTACCATAGCTTTACCTACGTATATAACCCATCTGACCTACTGTCACTAAAGCCACCTACCATAGCTTCACAAGCGTATATAGCCCATCTGACCTACTGTCACTAAACCCACCTACCATAGCTTCACTAGCGTTTATAACCCATCTGACCTATTGTCACTAAACCCACCTACCATAGCTTCACTAGCGTTTATAACCCATCTGATCCAGTGTCACTAAACCCACCTGACGTAGTTTAACTAGCGTATATAACCCACTTTCTGTCAGTAAACCCACCTGCTGCCCACGTGGAGGGTAGCCCCATCCAGATCTGAGGTGTTGTTGTCTGAGGTGAGACTCACTACTATCTTGTGGATGGTTCGGGTGTCCCCCAGCTCTACTCGCCACCAGCTGATGTAGTCAGGTCTGAAGTAGGAGGCTTTTAAGAGTTGTAACAGTTGGTAGTCATAGTTTACTAAAAGTTGTGACTGATGACCGCATTTCGCAGCTTAAATTTTGGTTTAGACACTTATTGTGGCTAGAAATGTAGTCCGGTCTGAAATGCCAGGCTTGTAAATACCAGGCTCGTGAAAGTGAACAGTTAACGAACTATAGCACGAAGTTGTCCTGATTGGTTGAAAGCCCCCGTATAAGGGGCTCGCCTGATTTGGGGAATTCTTGACTGATTCCCATATATTGAACTCACTTTGTTTTACTACAGAAACCATGAGTGTAGTTACCATCAGTCTTTCCATCGATAGCTTTCTCTGCCTTGCCAATGTGGTCTTCTGTAGTGGATTGTAACGCACTACCCGTCAAGGCTACGTCATCTGAAATTATAACACGGTTTATTACTTCGCATCGTGGTAACAAGTAACTTATCACACTCCGCTGTTCCTCGTGCGATAATGAAGGGTTTAGTAACGAGTAAAAGTTACTAAACGTAATATTACACACGAGGGCCGAAGGCCCGAGTGTGTAATATGGCATTGAAAAACCGAGGCCGAAGGCCGAGGTTCTTTAATGCTGAGTTTAGTAATTTTTACGAGTTATTAAACTGAATTATGCACCGTAATTACTCGAAAAAATGGCAATATTTTCAAACACAAGGAAATGTTTTAATTCAAGATTTGAAGGTACTGTTTGCCGAACTGTGTGAAATAAATTGTTACGCACTGTTCTACTGCACCATAATATATTATTATGACCTACAGTGCGTAATAAATCCGGATATCGGCACTACAGTGCGCAATAATTTATTGCACACGGTACCCTGGTGCCTATAGGGTTTTTGAATACATAGCATAAACACGCCTGGAAGGTGCATAATGAAGGGTTTAGTAACGAGTAAAAATTGCTAACCTTGATATAACACACGAGGGCCGAAGGCCCGAGTGTGTTATATCGCATTAAGAACCGAGGCCGAAGGCCGAGGTTTTATTGCAGAGGTTTGCAATTTTTACGAGTTATTAAACTGAATTATGCACCGTAATTACTCGTAAAAAGGCGATAATTTCAAACACAAGGAAATGTTTTAATTTATGATATGAAGCTACAACTGGGTCGACTGTGCGAAATAAATTATTACGCACACCATAATAAATTATTATGACCTACAGTGCGTAATAAATCCTGATTTTGGCACTTCAGTGCGTAATAATTTATTGCGCACGGTACCCTGGTGCCTATAGGGTTTTTGAATACATAGCAAAAACATGCCTGGAAGGTGCATAAGGACCGGTAACGCACTGTCGCACTGTTCCTCGAATGATAACTTTTCATTAGTACTCTCCGTGAAACTCCCTTGCACGGCTCGTGCTACTTATTCATCGGAAATCATAGCACGGTTTATGTGTTATTTTCAATCGCAAGAGACATCCAGTTTTGATGCTTTTGGTCTGACGTTACAGTGGTTTAATGAAACGGTTAATATGTACTTCTATGGCACTGTAAAAGCAGTGTGCTGACATTGAAACTCTGGTTCCATGACGTCAGCTTCGCAAGACTGAGCTAGCAGATATTATTATTGTGAAATAGTGAGGTCAATGCATATGGATCCGCCCTGTGATGTTGCTGTTAATGTGGTAATGATGTGTATGGTTTAGCGCCTGTTTGCTTGAATGTTTCCGGTTTTGAATGTGTAAGCAGCTATCCAAGCCAAGACTTAGACTTATAAATTTCCAATTATTTATGCATGAAAGTTTAATGAAAAGTAATATGATTCCTGTATAACATATCCCGTGTCAAGCTTTCCATGAACTAAGTATTGTGATGCTAATACAAGTCCATTGGTAGTTACAACACAGCCCAACCTTTCTAGTGAGTGAATCACAATGACACTTAGACATCATCAATTCACACCATTGTGAACCATGATAATTACGACATTCTCCAGGGTCTATTGTTTGAGTTCCCGGCGTTTAATTGTGTAATATATAGTGATGATAGGTGTACTGCGCCATTCAAGAAAGGAACTGGAGGTAAACTTTGAATATGGTGGATATTTGAAATAACAAAGCATAAAATTGGCTGCTGTCATAAAACTCAAAACACATTGCCATTTTATAACATCCTACACCCCACCTTCTTTCGGCACTGTTTTCATAAAGAGATGTTGCTTCACTCCAACTTTTTACTTTAGACTAATTTGTAACTTCGTTCTAACTTCTAACTTCAACTCATAAATTCAACTTCTAACCTCATCTTATAAACTTCTTACTTCGCTCTAACTTCTAACTTCACTCTAACTTCACCCTTCAAACTTCTTACATCACTCTTACTTCATCCTATAAACTTCTAACTTCATTCTCCCTACTCAGAAACAGAATGAGCTATCACAATACCTGGGAATGGGCAATACCACGGAACTACTACACGAACTCAAACTCTTATCAAGAGAGGAGAAGGAGGAAGTTACGAGGACAAAACGACAGATACCACCCCCAGAAGTGAGCAAATACTCAACGAATTGTTTTGAGTATTTCTAATATATCATGTCATACATTTGGTAATGATTTGAATTATTCTATCGAGATAATATGTTCTAGAACATATTTTGATTCTGATCTCTAGGGTCTCTAGCATGAGTGATTGCCACTCAACTTATCGTTTTGGTTTCATAACATGCCACGACCTCACTAAAGAGGGCCATGAAAGTTGACACCTGAAAAGCAACCTGCTTTTCAGATTATCTTAGGGATCGTTCACATATTACGTAGTCAAGTTTTGGCCGATTTCAACCCCTCCTCCCCCTCATAATCAAGTTTACAGTAGTTGTATTTGTTACAATAACATGTAACGTAATCATTCGGAAACCCCCTCCCCCTTGGTGATTACGTAATATGTGAACGATCCCTTAGTACAGGAGATTAAAGAATAAGCAACACTCTGCTCAAATCTAACTTAGAGCAGCGTAACGCCGTAACTGAAGTTTTAACTCAACCAAGTTAATTAAAGTTCTAACTCAAGTTTTAACTCAACCAAGTTAACTCGAGTTATAACTCAAGTTTTAACTCAATCAATATAACTCCTGTCAGGTGGACCACAGAACGTCAGGGATTGTGACCCCCGTGAAGAACCAGCACGCCTGTGGTTCCTGTTGGACCTTCTCAGCGGTAAGTTGAGAATAGAGAATCAGCGGCAACCCATAATAAGGTCAGGGAGGCTGGAATTACTGTTATTGAACACATGCCATTACACGGGTTTAATCTAGTATTGCCAGACCATACCCATTGCATGGTCACTGGCCGTTTAGTCCTATGCCAGATCGCTATACCTGCTGAATAAGTTAGGCCAACACAGACTGGAAAGTGACAACACTGTTCCCACACCGTGAGCGGTTGAACAACAAACCAACATAAGCTACTCTTGAGAGTATCGAGATTCGGGCAACCCAAACGGAGATCGTTCTACAGTATACCTACTCAGTCAACGGATACGGGATAAATTCACCCGGACCTTTCCAAAGAACAGACAGAAATAGTTGGAAGTGTAGACGGAATATTATGACGGGTTTAAAGCAGTGAATAGACAAAACCAAACACCACCTCTCTCGGTGCAGTGTGTACGACACAAAGATCCTAGAAAGAAGCCGTGAAGTTCGCAAACTAATAAAACTAAGCTTTATATCCGCCGTGAGGAAGTGCTGACCGAGCCATGCCGGTTTAATTGGCTCTTTCATCGGCAAACAAAGGACACACAGCTCTTCAGGACTCACTGCAATTCGATCACGGACAGCAGGGAGAGTAGGATATAAAGAGAAACTCAGTGCCTTCACACAGAGTATAATTGTATAGATTATTGCGAAACATTGTAATATTATTTCAGTAATGTTTGTCTATATTTCTACCGGGAGACTGCTTGAAATTCACAACGATCTGCCTTTGTCACTCCAATATTATCTGAGATCCGATTTCATACCAGACAGCGGATCATCAGATCAATAGTATTGTGAATATTTGTAGATCAGAACTGAGTCACCTCCATAGCTACATCAAAATTAGAAGAATATTGATGTTTTAATTTCAGGTCGGTGCATTCGAAGGAGCGTATAAGCAAGTCACAGGATACCTGAAATCGTTTTCTGAGCAGGTAAGCGGTTTTTGCAGCTAACGATGAGTCGAGTTGATGATGATAGAACAATATTTGTGAAAATCCGCCACCTTTGATCACGTGATAATAAAACTTAAATTGGATTATTTTGCGTTCGTTGGTACAATAACATCACGAGAATTTTTCGCAGTATCGCAACAAAATCAAACATCACAACTCGTAACATTGATCCCAATTATACAATGTCACGCGCCGCGTGACAAACATCACGCGTTACCATATCACGCGCTCCCAAATATCACGCGCTACCGAATACCACGCGCTACCGAATGCCACGCGTTACCGAACATCACGCGTAGCGTTGCCAAAAACCAAATATCACGCGTTACCATGTCATGCAGTATCACGCGTTATACACTCCTGTCACGTGATCAGCCTAATTCCTACTCCGCAGGAGCTGTTAGACTGTTACTATGGAGACTCGTATGACTCCTGTAACGGAGGATACCACTACAAACCCTTCTACTACATCAAGTACTACAAACGGCTAGCAACGTACAACGACTACCCTTACGTTGCCAAGGGTGAGGGTCAAAACAAAGACTTTTTAATTTCGCTTATTATCGTCTGGTCAATTCATGTATTGAGTGTGTTCTATAGAACCATGTGAGTATTCTATTTCAAGGGTCGGGAATTGCACCTATAATTTATGACCAATTAATTATTTAATTATCAATGTTAAATCCCTTTTAATTCCTGTTTAGTTGTGGAAATTCATTCGTCATTCCAGACAGGCCATGTGACCGGGACAAGTTGCCACCTAACGGAATGAAGAACGTGAAGTTTGAAGGGTTCAAGTTGGTGGCATCTGACGGCGCTTCAGTGGAGAGGGCACTCTCACAGCGACTGCTAGCGGTGGCAGTTCACGGCTCCACCATGTTCTTTTACAGGTAATATGCCCTGAGCTAAATCATGAGAAGAGTAGTTCATTTATTAAAGTAAAAACTGCAAGTTTAGCTGAATTGTGCACTGATTGGTCAATGGCCAAGGGACTAATGTGTAAGCAAATATCCCTTGACCCTAATGGTAGGAGTTAAGTTAGACATGAGGAACTCAGTATCTTCCTTTTCCTCAGGAGTGGGGTGTTCGCGGGATGTCCACCCTCCTCTTCCAACCCTGACATAGACCACGCCATGGTGATGACGGGGTACTCCCAGACTTACTGGACTCTCAAGAACAGGTAAGAGGACTCCCCCAGACTTACTGGACTCTCAAGAACAGGTAACTCCCACAGACTTACTGGACTCTCAAGAACAGGTAACTCCCACAGACTTACTGGACTCTAAAGAACAGGTTAGGGAACTCCCTCAGACTTACTGGACTCTCAAGAACAGATTAGAGGACTCTCTCAGACTTACTGGACTCTCAAGAACAGGTAAGAGGACTCTCACAGACTTACTGGACTCTCAAGAACAGGTAAGAGACCTACCCCTGGACTTACTGGACGCTCAAGAACAGGTAAGAGGACTCCCCCAGACTTACTGGACTCTCAAGAACAGGTAAGAGGACTCCCCCAGACTTACTGGACTCTCAAGAACAGGTTAGAAGACTCTCCCAGACTTACTGGACTCTCAAGAACAGGTTAGGTAACTCCCCCAGACTTACTGGACTCTCAAGAACAGGTAAGAGGACTCTCTCAGACTTACTGGACTCTCAAAAACAGGTTAGAAGACTCTCCCAGACTTACTGGACTCTCAAGAACAGGTTAGGTAACTCCCCCAGACTTACTGGACTCTCAAGAACAGGTAAGAGGACTCTCTCAGACTTACTGGACTCTCAAGAACAGGTAACTCTCACAGACTTACTGGACTCTAAAGAACAGGTAAGAGGATTCTCACAGACTTACTGGACTCTCAAGAACAGGTAAGAGGACTCTTTCAGACTTACTGGACTCTCAAGAACAGGTAACTCCCACAGACTTACTGGACTCTCAAGAACAGGTAACTCCCACAGACTTACTGGACTCTCAAGAACAGGTTAGAGGACTCTCTCAGACTTACTGGAATCTCAAGAACAGGTAAGAGGACTCCCACAGACTTACTGGACACTCAAGAACAGGTTAGAGGACTCTCCCAGACTTACTGGACTCTCAAGAACAGGTAAGAGGACTCTCTCAGACTTACTGGACTCTAAAGAACAGGTAAGAGGATTCTCACAGACTTACTGGACTCTCAAGAACAGGTAAGAGGACTCTCACAGACTTACTGGACTCTCAAGAACAGGTAACTCCCACAGACTTACTGGACTCTCAAGAACAGGTAACTCCCACAGACTTACTGGACTCTAAAGAACAGGTTAGGGAACTCCCTCAGACTTACTGGACTCTCAAGAACAGATTAGAGGACTCTCTCAGACTTACTGGACTCTCAAGAACAGGTAAGAAGACTCTCCCAGACTTACTGGACTCTCAAGAACAGGTAAGAGGACTCCCTCAGACTTACTGGACTCTCAAGAACAGGTTAGAGAACTCTCTCAGACTTACTGGACTCTCAAGAACAGGTAAGAGGACTCCCTCAGACTTACTGGACTCTCAATAACAGGTAAGAGGACTCTCCCAGACTTACTGGACTCTCAAGAACAGGTAACTCCCTCAGACTTACTGGACTCTCAAGAACAGGTAAGAGGACTCCCCCAGACTTACTGGACTCTCAAGAACAGGTAAGAAGACTCTCCCAGACTTACTGGACTCTCAAGAACAGGTAGGACTCCCCCAGACTTACTGGACTCTCAAGAACAGGTAAGAGGACTCTCTCAGACTTACTGGACTCTCAAGAACAGGTAACTCCCACAGACTTACTGGACTCTCAAGAACAGGTAAGAGGACTCTCTCAGACTTACTGGACTCTCAAGAACAGGTAAGAGGACTCTCTCAGACTTACTGGACTCTCAAGAACAGGTAAGAGGACTCTCTCAGACTTACTGGACTCTCAAGAACAGGTAAGAAGACTCTCTCAGACTTACTGGACTCTCAAGAACAGGTAAGAGGACTCTCACAGACGTACTGGACTCTCAAGAACAGGTTAGAGGACTCTCACAGACTTACTGGACTCTCAAGAACAGGTAAGAGGACTCTCTCAGACGTACTGGACTCTCAAGAACAGGTAACTCCCACAGACTTACTGGACTCTAAAGAACAGGTTAGAGGACTCTCACAGACGTACTGGACTCTCAAGAACAGGTAAGAGGACTCCCACAGACTTACTGGACTCTCAAGAACAGGTTAGAGGACTCCCCCAGACTTACTGGACTCTCAAGAACAGGTACGAGGACTCCCCCAGACTTACTGGACTCTCAAGAACAGGTAAGAGGACTCTCACAGACTTACTGGACTCTCAAGAACAAGTAAGAGGACTCTCTCAGACTTACTGGACTCTCAAGAACAGGTTAGAGGACTCGCCCAGACTTACTGGACTCTCAAGAACAGGTAACTCCCACAGACTTACTGGACTTTCAAGAATAGGTTAGAGGACTCTCTCAGACTTACTGGACTCTCAAGAACAGGTAAGGGAACTCCCCCAGACTTACTGGACTCTAAAGAACAGGTTAGAGAACTCTCACAGACTTACTGGACTCTCAAGAACAGGTAAGAAGACTCCCCAGACTTACTGGACTCTCAAGAACAGGTTAGAGGACCCTCAGACTTACTGGACTCTCAAGAACAGGTAACTCCCACAGACTTACTGGACTCTAAAGAACAGGTAAGAGGATTCTCACAGACTTACTGGACTCTCAAGAACAGGTAAGAGAACTCTCACAGACTTACTGGACTCTCAAGAACAGGTAAGAGGACTCTCAAAGACTTACTGGACTCTAAAGAACAGGTTAGAGGACCCTCACAGACTTACTGGACTCTCAAGAACAGGTAACTCCCACAGACTTACTGGACGCTCAAGAACAGGTAAGGGAACTCCCCCAGACTTACTGGACTCTAAAGAACAGGTTAGAGAACTCTCACAGACTTACTGGACTCTCAAGAACAGGTAAGAAGACTCCCCCAGACTTACTGGACTCTCAAGAACAGGTTAGAGGACCCTCACAGACTTACTGGACTCTCAAGAACAGGTAACTCCCACAGACTTACTGGACTCTAAAGAACAGGTAAGAGGATTCTCACAGACTTACTGGACTCTCAAGAACAGGTAAGAGAACTCTCACAGACTTACTGGACTCTCAAGAACAGGTAAGAGGACTCTCAAAGACTTACTGGACTCTAAAGAACAGGTTAGAGGACCCTCACAGACTTACTGGACTCTCAAGAACAGGTAACTCCCACAGACTTACTGGACGCTCAAGAACAGGTTAGAGGACTCCCCCAGACTTACTGGACTCTCAAGAACAGGTAAGAGGACTCTCACAGACTTACTGGACTCTTAAGAACAGGTAAGAGAACTCTCACAGACTTACTGGACTCTAAAGAACAGGTAAGAGGACTCTCCCAGACTTACTGGACTCTCAAGAACAGGTTAGAGGACTCCCCCAGACTTACTGGACTCTCAAGAACAGGTAAGAGGACTCTCCCAGACTTACTGGACTCTCAAGAACAGGTAAGAGAACTCTCACAGACTTACTGGACTCTAAAGAACAGGTAAGAGGACTCTCCCAGACTTACTGGACTCTCAAGAACAAGTTAGAGGACTCTCTTGAACACTTATAGGTTAGAGGACTCTCATTATAGGAAAGAGGACGGTCAAAAACAGGTTGGAAAACGTTAATCAAGGCGTTGAAAGTCGTAGGTGCCGTGCTATTGTATCCATTGTTATTGATGTGATAAATCCTAAATTTGAATTCCAGAATAAGGGAATATTACATGATTATTTGTAATTATTATGTCGTAAATCCCAAAATACCACGGTGGGTGCCGGGCCATGTGTTTTATCTTCTAAAACGTTGCACTTTTTGAAACCCCCGGAGATCAATGGTTTAAAGGCGTGTTGAAACAGTAGTATACAAAGGAGTGACAAATCAAATAACTTGTTTCGGAAGACGTTAATAAAGTAAAAATCTGCTTAAGGAAGGACTAATTGGAAGATTGACCGCGTTAAATGATTTATAATCGCAATTAACCTATGTATTTAAGACGACGTACATTGCGAAGCAATTCTGTAATGGCGTGACACATTATCAGGTCGCTAATTCGCCAGTAGGCGAATAGGATGGGCTGTCGAAGTAAACACTGCCGAAATAGGTACTGCCGAAATAAGCATCTTGTCGAAATAAGCATTGTCGAAATAAAGACTGTCGAAATAAGCGACTGTCAAAATAAGCAATTGCATTGCCAATATGCTTGTGACTGTTTGTGATTGTTGACTGTATAGAATACCAATTATCGACAGCCATGCCACAATACTGTAGGGTAGTTGAACTGTTTAAATTTGATATTTAACAAGGGTTAATTTAAAATGACACGACGGAACTGGAACCGGATATCAACAAACAGACAAACAAAATTGAAGCTTAGCTCACGAAAGCAAAACCGATTGCAATGTCACCATCTGACTTGATTTGAGTTAGCTCAAAGGATTCCAAAACAACCTGCAATTACTGAAAAAATGATTTCAAGCTTCACTGACTTTCAAAGTACAGTAGATGGGATCGATTAAATGTAAATGATAGTCACCAGACAGATGTTTGACAAACAGCTCTCGAATTCTCAACAAACAAACAATCCGGATATAATACGGCTTAATGACGAGATATTGTCAGTGGCTATTAATTGGTAGGTAAGGCAGGTGCAGAGGATATGGATTTACCACTCTTAGATATCATTTATATCACATGATAAGAAATGCACTGACTGAACGGGTGTAAGGATCTGGGGATCTATACAACGCATGGATGCACAAATTTACAGATGTATAAGATGTATATAGGGTTTCCATTATCTACTTGAAATCTTTTATCTAGACAAATAGATAATTTTTTTGCCATTATCTAGATTATCTAGATAAACTAGATAATTTTTGAATCCGAAAATTATCCACATTTTTTGACAAAATTTTCAATGTTGAAATGCACAACTTCTGTTGCATTGTCAGTTATTAGAATGAATGATATTGACCGCAAAAGTTTATGGTGATATTTGGATTCTGAATGGAGTTCAGATTATTCATTCTTCATTTTGATTGAGTTGAAATCAGTAATAAAACATCAGTTCTCCCAATCCCATGACAAACTTAACAACATTATCTACCAATTAGTTGCAATGAATACTTGCATAATTCATCGAAAAAAATAAGATGTGGAAAAATGCTCACTAGTGATGGCCTGTTTTTTGGAATAGCTAAAATTGTATAACATGCATAAAAAAAAAAATTAAATTCCTCGTATTAAATCATCATAACTATCTAGCAGTTATGATTCTACAATGGATAACTTTAATTTTGACCATTTGTAGGTTTTTTATAGTTTCAAATAAGCAATCACTTTACCATAGCTGGGACTTTCGTACATATTTACAAGCTTACTTTTTGTCCAAAGGGTGTCATTAGTTTAACAAAATTGGAAGCAAATAGCGAGTGTTAAGAGTAGGTATTAAACTTTCGTTAAAATGGCAAATGACGATTTGTAAGGTTATGTGATAAGATACTTTAAACAACACCTTCTAATTCTGTAGTTATTCATTTCCAGTTTAACAGAGGTTTAATTATCAATGAAACAGATTGTGCCCGAAGCCAAACAGCCTGCCCATGATTCTGGGGGCCTAAAAATTGAACTATGTTCATATAGAAGTATAGAATAGGTTGTCCGTCCACTAATGCATAGCCATAAATTGTCCTGATACCTTAAAATCTCCCGAAACGTATAAAATGAACAGATTGGAAATTTTGGTCTTGAAATCCCTACAATTATTGACGAATTTCTGAAAAAAGGGCGATTTTAGCTACAAATTTCTTGGCAAAAAGGGGATATGAAATTTATCTAGATATCTAGTACAAATTATCTAGATAAATAGACAATGATTTTTTGCAAATTATCTAGATAATCTTATCTAGATAATATCTAGATGGAAACCCTAGATGTATAAATGTATAGTGTATAGATGTATAAATGAATAGCTGTAAAATGTATAGCGTATGCAATGTTTTAATGTATAAGATGAATAAAATGTATGATATGTATAAGAAGTATAACTATACAATTTATGCATAGATGTATAAAGTGTATAAATGTATGTGATGTATAAATGTATAGCATGCATAAGATATATAAATGTATATCAAGATGTATAAATGTGAAAGATGTATGATGTATACGATGTCTAAAATGTATAACGCCCTCATCCCACAGCTGGGGAGAGGATTGGGGTGAGAACGGGTTTATCAGAGTATCTCGGGACAGTTCGCAGGACGGCTGTATGATAACCCAAGCTCCAGTGTACCCAGAACTCACCTACCAAGACAGGGGAGAGAGGGATAGCAACGACTTGTACGCCGAGAAGGACGACGATGAGTTCAAAACACACCGCGTTTTTAGGAACTTTAGAAACGGGATTTTAAGAAACTTAAGCGACAAGATTTTGAGAAACTTTATGAACGACATTACTTCGAAAGAAGGAAATATTGGTGCATGGAAAATCCAGTAAACCACTCAAACCCATAGCAACATATTAAAATGACCTGGGATTATGGGAATAGAACGAAGAGTCACAATGGAATAGTCTAATGAAAGTGGCAGTTGTCAGGAGGTCCTTATAATGAAGTAATGGGACGTATAACAAGCGCGATAATAGGGCAATACCAGAGTAATGCGGTGGTAACAGTCTAACAGAGTGATGCGGTGGTAAGTAACAGAGTAGGGATAGTAACAGAGTAGGGATTGTAGAGTTAACAAAAGCCTGATGAGTTCAGCATCATCCTCCTTTATACTCACACATGGGTTCAGAAGATGGCACAAAACACGGACAAGAGATATATTAACCATATATTACACAATTAAACGCCGGGAACTAAGACAATAGACCATGGAGAATGTCGTAATTATCATGGTTCACAATGGTGTGAATTGATGATGTCTAAGTGTCAATGTGTTTCACTCACCATGAAGGTTGGGCTGTGTTGTAACTACCAATGGAATAGTATTAGCATTACAATATACTTAGTTCATGGAAAGCTTGACACGGGATATGTCATACAGGAATTATATTTCTTTTCATTAAATAATTGCATAAATAATTGGAAATTTATAAGTCTAAGTCTTGTCTTGGATAGCTGCTTACACATTCAAAACCGGAAACATTCAAGCAAACAGGCGCTAAACCAGGCACGGTAGTCTGCACAACATTACCACATTAACAGCAACATCACAGGGCGGATCCATATGCATTGACCTCACTATTTCACAATAATAATATCTGCTAGCTCAGTCTTGCGAAGCTGACGTCATGGAACCAGAGTTTCAATGTCAGCACACTGCTTTTACAGTGCCATAGAATTATATACTTACAGTTTCATTACATTAAACCACTGTGAGGTCAGACCAAAAGCATCGAAACTGGATGTCCCTTGAGATTGAAATTAAAACATAAACCCTGTTATGATTTCCGATGAATTAGTAGCACGAGCCGTGCAAGGGAGTTCCACGGAGAGTACTAATGAAAAGTTATCGTTCGAGGAACAGTGCGACAGTGCGTTACCGGTCCTTATCGCACGACGAACAGCGGAGTGTGATAAGTTACTTATTACCGAAGTAATAAACGAAGTAATAAACCGGGTTGATAAACCGGGTTAATAAACCGGCGAAGTAATAAACCGGCGAAGTAATAAACCGTGTTATAATTTCAGATGACGTAGCCTTGACGGGTAGTGCGTTACAATCCACTACAGCAGACCACATTGGCAAGGCGGAGAAAGCTATCGATGGAAAGACAGATGGTAACTACACCCATGGCTTCTGTAGTAAAACGAAGTGAGTTTGATGTGGGAATCAGTCGAGAATTCCCCAAATAAGGCGAGCCCCTTATACGGGGGCTTTCAACCAATCAGCACAACTTCGTGCTATAGAACCATAATTATAATAACTGTTACCTCTAAAGTTAGCCTGCTATCTTACTTTAAAGTTTAATCTACAAGTCTCCTACTTCAGACCTGACTACATCAGCTGGTGGCGAGTAGAGCTGGGAGACACCCGAACCATCCACAAGATAGTAGTGAGTCTCACCTCAGACAACAACACCTCAGATCTGGATGGGGCTACCCTCCACGTGGGCAGCAGGTCGGTTTAGTGAGTACTGACACTAGGGTAGCAGGTGGGTTTAGTGACAGAAAGTGGGTTATATACTAGTGAAACGAGAGGAGGTGGGTTAAGTGACAGAGTGGGTTATATACTGGTGGCACAAGGGCAGGTGGGTTTACTGACAGAAAGTGGGTTATATACTGGTGGCACAAGGTGGATTTAGTGAAAATGGGGCGGTGGATTTTGTGGATCGGGTGGGTTATATACGCTAGAGAAACAAGAGCAGGTGGGTTTAGTGACAGAAAGTGGGTTATATACTAGTGGCACAAGGGCAGGTGGGTTTAGTGACAGAAAGTGGGTTATATACTAGTGGCACAAGGGCAGGTGGGTTTAGTGAAAATGGGGCGGTGGGTTTAGAGACACTATATATTATGGCAGGTGGGTTATATACGCTAGTTAAACTACGTCGGGTGGGTCTATATAGTGACACTGGATCAGGTGGGTTATATACGCTAGTGAAGCTATGGTAGGTGGGTTTAGTGACAATAGGTCAGATGGGCTATATAATATGCTAGTGGCCCAAGGGCAGGTGGGTTTAGTGACAGTAGGTCAGATGGGTTATATACGCTAGTGAAGCTATGGTAGGTGGGTTTAGTGACAGTAGGTCAGATGGGTTATATACGTAGGTAAAGCTATGGTAGGTGGGTTATATATGCAAGTCATATACTAAGATACTAGTGAAAGAAGGGCGGGGGCTGTAACCTATGTACACTAAAACAAGGGTACATGAGCTACAGTGCTATATCCGTGACATTGCAGTGACGACATGATGTCAAATAGAACTTGTAATGGTATTGTACTCTCCTGCCATTGCGACAGTTCGCTAAAATCTCAAATCACAGCGCTTAACCATCAGTCACGGGTATTTACTACAATGTTAATTAAACTACATGGCTATACAATTATATGACTACTTTAACCACTGTTCAGGGGTGAAAATATCATTCAAGCATTTAATTCAACCTGACTTTCAAACGCAATGACTACCTTTTAACCCATTTTCAGGGGTGACTAGTGACTACATTGTTTAATGTTACTGCCTGACAATGACTATCAAACACAATGACTATTTTACCCCCAGGGGTGACTATACTGTTTTATCCAATTGACTATCTGATGACTACTTTCCGCCACAGAGGTGACTACATTGTTCAGTCTAACCTGACTTTCTAACACTATGTCTCCAGGGGTGACTACTCTGATGAATATAATTGACTATCTAATGACTATTTTTCCCACAGGGGTGACTAGTGACTACATTGTATAATTTAACTTGACTACTTTACCCTCAGGGGTGACTATCTTAGTATACTACTCCTACTTTTCAGGGGTGACTACAAGGACCCGCAGTGTGGAGGAGACATTGACACCTCCATTCACACCGACTACCAAATAACCCGCCTGTGTAACAACTTGGTGGGCAAGTTCGTTACAGTGGATTTCTACCACCCCAGACCTCCTCTCCTCTCTCTAGCGCTCTGTGAAGTACAGATATACGCTCATGGTACGTACAAAGGTTTTATTCTTTTCTAACAGATATACGCTCATGGTAAGTGTCCTTAGAGTTTATAAGCCCTTAGTTTCATTCAAGTCTATATGATATAGCTAGCATTTCACACTGACAGCTTTCACTGACAGTTTATCCATACAAAGTCAACACTATGCAAAAACGACTACAAGCACAAGTTCAAAAAAATCATGAATAAAAAAAGGTACATAAAGAAAAACCAATAGAACACAGAAACCAGTGTTTGACACACCCCAGTAGAGCTCAACAGATCAAAGAGACAGATTTGACAGTACTCTTTGTCAGTACTCTTCGGCAGAACATACAGTGTAATTATTACACCTCTAGAGGTATAATATCTAGAGGGGGCGCAGCAAATAGTAACTCACAGAGGAGAAGTACTAGCATATCCACATAGTACCACATGTGTCTCTCAGATACACAGAACCCCGGGTAGGCGGCTGAGAGTGACGTCATTATCAGGGAATATAATGGGGAGTTGATGGTGTCACACTAGGTACTCTCAGCTGCTGCCCTAGAGATGAGAGGGCAGGTGTAATCGAACAATTATCCGAACCTGCAGTACCCATTAAATATCATTTAGTAACTCATTCGCAATATTGCACCAGTGTTGCCTCTACGTCTGTCGTCTTATACACACCCGCGGGATATATATGGTTGTGTTTGAGAAGATATAAGTGATTCTATAGACATCTAACTATGTGTATCATATCACTCACTTCAGACATATCTATCAAACGATTGCGGAGTAATCCTGTGTCCCTGTGAAGACTGTAATAACTCCTGCTCCCAAATGTCAGCAGAAGTAGGACAAAGATCGTGATGGCTAATGCAAATTCTCAATTTCGTGAACCTACTTTTCAGCTTACCAGTGGGTACCTCTCTAATTGTACATGGACAAACACTTGCAAAATGCACATGGAAAATACTAAAATATGAAAATAATGGAAGATGGTCGAGCTGCTAAGGCAGCTGTTGGTTGAGCTACACAGGGCAATGTTATGAAATGGAATTGCAGAATTGTATAGAATAGCATTCTTAGACATGGGGCAAATATATGATTTAGCTGACGACAAAGCCTGATAAAATATCTGGAGAAGCCTGAGATGCCACTCGACAAGACGCGATGTAAGAATAAACGTAAGCAAGAATGAACAGAAAAGCCTGGATCAGAGTGGAGGGGCCATGATTTTTTTGAGTCCGGCAAGTTTTGAGGAAGAATAAAATGCATCTTATTCCTGAAATAGCCTGGGAGACTGCTCAAACATTCCACTGCTAGAAAAAAGGAGCAACTGCTATTGTCCAGGAAGGGTGAAAACATGTGGCATTGACTAAACGAACAGAGCTTCCCCGCAAATGGCAATGCTGGTATAGTTGTATATTCGGTAATAGACATCCCTAAAATTCTTATAATTGTGTAATAGATTACGTGGGCAAAATTTGGGAGCCAAAGATCATAACTCGGATTATAAATTCGGGATATAGACCGGGATACTCATGATACATGGAGAATAATAGGCTATACTGGGCACTAAACGTTGAGTAACGAGTAATTTGATGTCCTTATTACTGTCGAGACACGGATAGATGGCTGAAATGGGAATCATTCCGACATTCGCAAGTCGCGCGCCACTGTGTACGTGCGTTTTATTGCAATATCAGTATCACGTACGTACTAATTGGCGGTCGTATGGAAACTAGTACGGAAGGTCGGAAGGCGTTCTCAGAACTAGCAACATCTAGGTAGGTAGGTAGGTAAAATGCGCTTCCGCGGAGGCGCTGTGCCATACGACATGGCCCCTCATAGTCTGAGAGGCAACGGTCGCGGTTTGGCTGATATGTTGGCATAACTAATAGTCTGTACAGTAAAGGACATATCTATACAGAAAATTGTTTGCTTAACTATATTCTCCAACTGGGTAATAAACCCCAATGGCCCCAACTCAAGCAGTTATCTGTCTGTTCAACTTGAGCCGAAAAAATACGGTTTGCTTCTTTTTAAGGCGATGAAGCAACCAAATCTTCCTCCCATTCTTCTTTATTTCTTGGACAAGTAATGGGAAAGAATGTCCTGAGTCATGTTTCTCATTATTGGGCAAACAGAGTGAATCCCCTTTTTTGGTTTGTTTATATTTTTGTGTATTCCTGCCTTGAGGCAGCTGCCTTGTGAAGCTCCTGTCCTTGAGGCTCTTTTGAAATCGAAAAGTGTGTTTTGTTCAGGCTCAAGAATGAGGAAGTTTACTATGTTATTACTAAAGCGTCTCCGTCCTCCGAGCAGTGTTCTCTGGTCGACTATCATTGGCATCAACGTACTTAGATTTCTTTGCTTACTTTTCACATAATGTTGGTGGTTATATAATTTAGTTCTTTCTTGTTTCATTTTCGATGATCCATTGTTTACCTAATGAAGGAGGCATTTTCCATGATCAGTACTTCCATATTTTTAAGCTGATGTTTTAGTGCATACTGTAACTCATAATTATGAGTTACCTTGCTTTTTGTCAGTTAATTTGTGATTTGTGCAGTTCGCCGATTACATTGACGGTAGGGTGTGCTTAATTGCATTTGATGTTATCCATGTTGTTATTACTTCATGTGATGAGGTATCCACTATCAAAGTCCTTTTTCATATCTTTTGGCGTGTGCCGTATGGCAGGCTTTTTTGTGTTTTATTGATGAACTCTCAAGTAGGTTTCATCGCAATATTTATGTCTACTATCTATAAGAATGGTTTTTTGGTTGACTCAAATGCTGGGACAGCTTAATATTTTGTGTTTCTTCTATGAGTGATGGTGTGTTGTCCGTTTCTAATAACTGAATTCTTATCATCCACTGGTTTCAGGGGAATGGTTAGTTTAAAACGTCCCAGTTTAAAGAAATTGGTGTGCAATGATTTTTTGATATATCAATAAAGTTTGTCGTAAATTTTCATTGACAAAGAGGTTACTGTATATCATTAATGTTGATTTGGTAAATTGTTAAATTTGGTAAATTTGTAAGGCCATTTTTAAAAGATTTGTACCAGGTTGGAAGCAAACTTTGGTGCATGCATTTTTCTGTTTTTTGTTTAATGTGCGAAGTTATTATGTTAATGTCATATGGTGTAACAATGCTGCGTTTTTCAGTACACAATATTATTCATGTGTTCACTGGAAACAGCTGGTTTTTTGGAGCAAAGGCTTCCAGGTCTTGGTTCTTGGGGCAGAGAACAACTCTGTTATTCTCCACCCACCCCACTTCGAAAAGAAAGTAGAGTGTTGCCAAAAACTGTGACCTGATATAGGTAGATTATAACTGGCAGCAGTTTTGTAATAGTGAGGAGTTATTGGTTTGTTGGGGAGATGCATGGATCTATTTGGTTGTTGAGCTCACATGGAGCTGTTGGGTTGTTGGGCTAAATGCAGATATGGAGCTGTTTGGTTTGATGGAGCTAGGTATTAGGTTGCTGGGCTCTCATGGAGCTATTGAGATGTTGGGCTCCCATGTCATGGTTCTTGGGGAGGAGGATAACACTGTTATTCTCCACCCACCCCACTTACAAAAGATAGTGGGGTGTTGCCAGCCAATGACCATGGTGATCTGTTTCGATTAAAACTGGAAGCAGTTTTGTAAATGGATGAGTTTGAGGGGTGTAGGGTACTTGTGAATCACACGAAGCTCTTGGGTAGTTGAGCTCAGATGGGGCTCTTGGGTAATTTTGCTCAAATGTAGTTTTTGGGGTTAGATCGAGCAGTTGAGTTGTTGGGTAACATAGAGCTTTTGCGTTGTTGGGCTCACCTGGAGCTAATTGGTTGTTGAGCTTACTTGGAGCTATTGAGTTATGGAATGTGGGCTCACAATGAGCTATTGGGTCGAAGGGCTCACATGGAGCTATTGGGTTGTTGGGCTCACAATGAGCTATTGGGTTGGGCTCCCTGGAGCTGTTGGGTTGTTAGGCTCACCTGGAGCTATTGGGTTGTTGGGCTCGCATGGAGCTATTGGGTTGTTGGGCTCACCTGGAGCTATTGAGTTGTTGTGCTCACATGGAGCTATTGGGTTGTTCAGCTCACATGGAGCTACTGGGTTGTTGGGCTCACATGGAGCTATTGGGTTGTTGGACTCACAAGGAGCTATTGGTTTGTTGGGCTCACATGGAGCAATTGGGTTGTTGGGCTCACAAGGAGCTATTGGGTTGTTGGGCTCACCTGGGCTATTGGGTTGTTGGGCTCACAAGGAGCTATTGGGTTGTTGGGCTAACCTGGAGCTGTTAGTTGTTGGGCTCACAAGGAGCTATTGGGTTGTTGGGCCCACCTGGAGCTATTGGGTTGTTGGGCTCACATGGATCTATTGGGTTGTTGGGCTCACCTGGAGCTATTAGTTGTTCAGCTCACATGGAGCTACTGGGTTGTTGGGCTCACATGGAGCTATTGGGTTGTTGGACTCACAAGGAGCTATTGGTTTGTTGGGCTCACATGGAGCAATTGGGTTGTTGGGCTCACAAGGAGCTATTGGGTTGTTGGGCTCACCTGGAGCTATTGGGTTGTTGGGCCTACAAGGAGCTATTGGGTTGTTGGGCTCACCTGGAGCTATTGGGTTGTTGGGCTCACAAGGAGCTATTGGGTTGTTGGGCCCACCTGGAGCTATTGGGTTGTTGGGCTCACATGGATCTATTGGGTTGTTGGGCTCACCTGGAGCTATTGGGTTGTTGGGCTCACCTGGAGCTATTGGGTTGTTGGGCTCACCTGGAGCTATTGGGTTGTTGTGCTCGCATGGAGCTATTGGGTTGTTGGGCTCACCTGGAGCTATTGGGTTGTTGGGCTCACAAGAAGCTATTGGGTTGTTGGGCTCACCTGGAGCTATTGGGTTGTTGGGCTCACATGGAGCTATTGGGTTGTTGGGCTCACCTGGAGCTATTGGGTTGTTGGGCTCACCTGGAGCTATTGGGTTGTTGGGCTCTACCTGGAGCTATTGGGTTGTTGGGCTCGCATGGAGCTATTGGGTTGTTGGGCTCACCTGGAGCTATTGGGTTGTTGGGCTAGCATGGAGCTATTGGGTTGTTCGGCTCACCTGGAGCTATTGGGTTGTTGGGCTCAAAAGGAGCTATTGGGTTGTTGGGCTCACCTGGAGCTATTGGGTTGTTGGGCTCACATGGAGCAATTGGGTTGTTGGGCTCACCTGGAGCTATTGGGTTGTTGGGCTCACCTGGAGCTATTGGGTTGTTGGGCTCACCTGGAGCTATTGGGTTGTTGGGCTCGCATGGAGCTATTGGGTTGTTGGGCTCACCTGGAGCTATTGGGTTGTTGGGCTCACATGGAGCTATTGGGATGTTGGGTTCATAGGAGGTACTAAGTTGTTGAGCTCGTATGTCGTCACATATTGTGGTCGACTTTAGCTGTTGGGCAATGGGCTTTCAAGATAATGTGGTTCCTGCAATAGTGGTAGTTAGCTGGTAAGTAGAATGATAGTTAGTATCTTTATATTGATCCCTTACTGGTTTTGCTGCACTAGTGATGATGTAACTTGTATGCCATATCATAGAGAGGAAATTATGAGTAAATATACGGCTATAGTGTCCCATACAACTCTGGGCTCTTCATTATCTATGATAATGACATCAGTCAGAAAAATATAGTTAAGCGCATCTAGCACTTTAATGGTCAGGATTAGGGTCAGGATTTGTTAGGTTTAGGGTCAGGATTAAGGTTAGGGCCATATTTAGGTTTAGGATACAGAAAAATTTACCTTTAGGTCTGTGACGTCACTCAGCCAGAGTTATATGGGACACATACCAAATAAACATATATATCAAATTATAGCAACATCTACGAATACGATATACAGATGATGATAACCACGTCAACGACATTCAACTGACCATACTCATTACTTACTCTTAAACTTACAGGGATATGTCGAATTCCTACGTGCGCGGCGTAGTCCTGCACCAGCACGTCTCAATGGCTCAAGCTGTTACCAACAGCCAGTGAGCCGCGCACGAAAAAGCCGTGCACTTAGGTGTTCGACATGTCACCGTTATAACACCAGTATCCGAACAGATTCTAACAGATCTCTCCCCTCAGATAACGTGGGACAATGCAAGTCGGGAACAGTGAAGTGTCCGGATGGGCTGTGCAAACCTCCCAGTTTCTGCTGATCAGATGTCAGATGCAATTACTGATGACCCCTCATCATCACTCCTATCATTCCGGGGATCCAGACACTAATTAGCTAATTATCTCGCTAATTAGCTAATTATCTCGCTATTAGTAATGCAGTAATTATATTCAGTATAACTAATTATATTCAGTAATTGGACGGTAAAAGTGTCAGAGATGAACTGGAATGAATTTTAAATTTGAACAGAATTTGCGATGAATTTTCATTTTATTTGTCAGCCATTATATTTATCTGATTGTCGAGAATATTTAAATTGCAATTGAGATGAACGATTTATCATTGCCTTCTCGTAATATGAATATAATATGTGGGTCTAAACTTATAGGGGAGGAGCACAAACTTATTTCGAGGCTAAGGACTGGCAGGGATGAAAAATGGTACGTGGGCATTTGGGCAAATATGAGCATATATACAGCGTTCTATTATGGAGCATTCAATATTATGAAGATTAAAGACCTAACTTTAATTTGCTTTCAATTAACAATTTTAATTAATTAATAATTCCAACTCACATTGTGCAGTACTCTCGTGGGTCCAATGTGGTCGATATCACAGGACCCCATTCCTCTCGATTGTTGAGATACTCATCTACTGCAGCACTGCCACATCTCTTCAGCGACTCCATTAGTCTCCAGTTCTACCAGCACCATAGATTGCCCTCCTAAATTAGAATAATGTTTTGAGACATGGTCATTCAGCGAACTCATAATATTCGACAAATGGTCATAAATCTATATTTGGAAAATTATAAAGAATTAAATTATTTTCGATGTGAATTAAATATTGATCAGTGAGAATTATGAGACGATTAACGACTAGATAGGTACCAAAATTCCACTATTTTACTTATTTTGACCCTAGCTTACCCTATGAACCATGACCACATCAACCAATAAGCCAAAGTGAGTGAACCAATCAGGTTCTTTGCCCACTGTAAGAAGCTTCGAATGATAAGAAATACACGGTTCAAGGACGTCCCGCTAGTCAGGTGACCATTCTTGAAGCAAAAGAGTGAATTATGAGCCCCTATTTCATCTCAAACTCAAAGTCATCCCATTTGCCGTGGCTGCATTTCAATTAACCGCATTTCTTATGTACGTTGTGTAACCGCGATAAATTATCTAAGTTTAATACCCTTAGTAGCCCGAGGAGTTAATTGGAGTAGAACGAGGAATTCACTTGTAGTTTCACGAGGAATTAATTCTAGAAGCTCGAAGATTTCACTTTTATTGAGTTGTAGGTGTCAATTAAGAGTTTAATAGCATTGAAAGAAGAATGAACCAATAGAAAAACAGGTATGAAGCTAGGTAAAGACGGGTGCGTTCGTCCTAATTATCAGTTCACAATCAACACTTTGACATTAAAGATAAATCTTAATAAACACAGGGAATCTTGGAAAATAACATGTCACGCAGGTCACTGGGCCCACCGGCCCCTCAAACGGGGTCAAAAACCCTCAAAGCTAGGGCTCTTACGATATAACTGAAAACGCTTGTCAAATCTGCTGCTCTCTGTTTTCATAACGTTTTAAACCCAGCATTCAGGCAAAGATTTACTAGACGGAGGCGTTAACTGCCTTAACTTTTACGAATAGTGGTGTGAGCACCGGAAGGTGTCACCGGACTCGATTCTAGCTGCGCTATTGGTAGATTTGAGTCCGGCGAGGCCCGCCGGTGATCAGGGAAAACGGCTGTAATCAAATGTCAGTATAATACTATTGAGTACTGGGCAAACAGAATCATATCTAGGAAAGCTGGCGCCTCTCAACTTAACAAATTCCTTTCCTTTACGATAGAATAATAGTATCCATGCCAGGCTAAATATTCACCAAAACAGATAAACGAGGCAGCCATAATTACGTCATTTGCGTGATGCTTCAGCTAAAATTACGTCCTTTATTACGTCATCAATGCGCGTACTGCGCAACACTTCCCCCACCCCCATCGGGTTGAGAATCACCTCACCCGGGGGACCTCCTTAATATATCGCCGTGTTGATTGAACGTCATATGTCAAATAATCAATCAAATATATTTTTATCATTAGGATAATCATCAAAGTTTTTCCAACCAATTATGGCATTGTCAGATATAACACTTATACATATTCAAAAAATAAATTAATTCCTCGTAATCTCGTAATTGAAAACTTGATCAATTAAACCACTTACGAAAACTGAAAACTTTCCAATTTTGATCACTTAAATACTTAAACTTTCAACATCGGTCAATTTGATCACTTTCTAAAAACAAAAAAAACCTGTGCGCGCCACGACCAACAATTTCAAAACGAATAAAATTAAATCAGGTTATCATAGTCTTAGTTAGTTTAATCATTGTAGGCATTGTCTAGCTTAATCAGTACAAGCTTACTATGACGTAGTCCATAATTCCATATCTGATTAAGTGAGTAGTCCGTATTAGCTCTATCCACGTCTTTCGTCAGCGGGCGTTGTCCAATCCTATCTTCTGACTTGACTGGAGATGAGGCGCAAAGTGACGTCCCAATGTGGAACGTTGCGCCGCGGCAGCAAGGGTAGGGTAACATCCAACGAAGTCTTTAGACGCTGTGGGCGTAGCATGAGCAGCGGCCAGCTCTTGCTGGAGCTGATGACGTATCCAGAACTGAGGGGGAATAGGTGTTAGTCTCTGATAATTCCGACTACTGTACGCCCTTTTCTAATCTAAAACTGTATCCAAGAACTCATCAAGTTATCAATCTTCCAGCAGTTCAAACCTTTTCCTCCAAAAGTGCGTCATTTATTTCAGACAAAGCTCAAATAGGTATCAAGAAATACCTCATTAGTTTGCTAATTATACTCACTCAAAAGGGGTGAACTACCAGGGTCTGTTAGTGGCCTTCACCTCTTTAAGACTCGTCAAGTCCATAACGAGTGCTACCCCCATTTTTTTGTACAAGATAAGATCTGACTCGTCAACCACGCCTGTCTCTCTGGCCAGAAGGGACATTTGTCCCTTAAGCAAGTCCTTATGAGTCCCAATACGTTCAGCCAAGTAGACTCTAAACTGCCGTTCTAGATCTTGTCTCCTAGATTGCCTGAGACTCGCAAGCATCTCGCGAAACAGGCGGCTCACAAACTTTTCCATGAAGCCATAGAAGTTTAAAACGTTTGTTTTTAGCTCTGTATATTGACGGCTCTGCTTAATTATGTTCAGATGTTTAACACTCAGCTCTAACCCGAATTCAATTGTACCTTTGTTAAAGAGGTATCTCTCTGAATCCACTGGTGTCGTTCCAGAACTGGAGGGCTGAGGCTCTTCCTGGGGTGCTGAGTCTTGACTCGTACTCGGCTTGGCAGTACCTGGAGCAGGGCCTTGCGTGACTGGAGCTGTGTGTTGAGATGCTGGAACAGGGCGTTTGGATGATGTCACTGGGCGTACTGGAGCAGAGCCTTGTGTGACTGGAGCTGGGCGTTGAGAAACTGGAACAGAGCGTACTGGAGCAGAGCCTTGTGTGACAGTCCGGTTCACTCCCAATGGCGTATTGGGCCTGATGAGGGTTAAGTTAGGGTATAGTTTACCTACTACCCCTCTGCCTCTTCCCATGGCTCTAACTGGCGTTGAAGTCGTTGCAGCTGCTCCTTCCACTGAGCTGCCTCTGCTGGTACTGATAAGTTTCTCAGGTTGTGGGGTTGCTGGTTGCATGGAGGCCGACGATTCGCATGACTCGAACTCTGATTCCGAGCTACCAGGGGAACCGTTTTCCTGAAGAGACGTGAATTTAGCTTGCAGTTGTTTAACTTCCAGTTCTAGGATGGCGTTTTCGAGCTCTTCTTTCTTCTTCCTAAGCTCTTTCTTAGACAATGTTCTGAATGGGCTTCTTGACCTGCTGGAATCATGGCTTCGTGACATCTCCTATACGACTTGAATCTGAACATATTTGGTTGTTAGATTAGAATCATATATTGATGATTTTGGGGTTTCAATTTCAATGAAATAATTCTCATTATTCTCTTCCCCCTCCCCGAAAAGCAATGTCTCTATACAACGGTATAGGAAAACAAATCATAACCATATCAGCTTTGTAATGTGACGTGTCTCCACTTGTGCGTTAGGTGACTATGATTTGTGTGGGAGGTGTTCGGGTGAAAGCTATAATGATTGAGGGTTGGACTTAGAGCGTTGTTTAAAGTACTTTTTGATAACTTGATGTGAGCGTGAATGAGAGCTCCAACTGACTGCGGCGGACTTAGTGACATCATCACCATTGTGTGCTTAGCCACATTGTGGGAAATGACCGCCTAAACTTCGTGAGCAGATTAAATGGACTACAATTTGTTCTCTTCAGATAACCATGCTGCAATGACGGCGCTGCTGATCGTTTCAATGTACCCTTGTTCAAAGGTTTCATATAAGACAGTTCAAAGGTTTGAGCTGCACTCTCTGCTGTATATGACCCTGACTGCGTCGCTTGATCATTCACTTCATCACTTACAATCCTATTGGGCACATTTTGCCTCTGCTGTCTAACGACGTTGGTGTATTGCGGATGATCGGGCACTTCCAAAAGATTCTGAGCACGTATTTCTTGACGTTGAAACCTAGCTGCGTGGATTGCTGCTCTTAGTAAGCGATTATGTTTCTTGATACGAAGCCATGATTCCAGCAGGTCAAGAAGCCCATTCAGAACATTGTCTAAGAAAGAGCTTAGGAAGAAGAAAGAAGAGCTCGAAAACGCCATCCTAGAACTGGAAGTTAAACAACTGCAAGCTAAATTCACGTCTCTTCAGGAAAACGGTTCCCCTGGTAGCTCGGAATCAGAGTTCGAGTCATGCGAATCGTCGGCCTCCATGCAACCAGCAACCCCACAACCTGAGAAACTTATCAGTACCAGCAGAGGCAGCTCAGTGGAAGGAGCAGCTGCAACGACTTCAACGCCAGTTAGAGCCATGGGAAGAGGCAGAGGGGAAGTAGGTAAACTATACCCTAACTTAACCCTCATCAGGCCCAATACGCCATTGGGAATGAACCGGACTGTCACACAAGGCTCTGCTCCAGTACGCACTGTTCCAGTTTCCCAACGCCCTGCAGCCCCTACTCCTGTATCTCAACGACCTGTTCCTGCTGTTACACAAGGCCCTGCACCACAACCTCAACGTCCTGCACCAGCTATGAAAGGCCCTGCTCCAGTTACTGCCAAGCCGAGTACGAGTCAAGACTCAGCACCCCAGGAAGAGCCTCAGCCCTCCAGTTCTGGAACGACACCAGTGGATTCAGAGAGATACCTCTTTAACAAAGTTCTGGATACGTCATCAGCTCCAGCAAGAGCTGGCCGCTGCTCATGCTACGCCCACAGCGTCTAAAGACTTCGTTGGATGTTACTCTACCCTCGCTGCCGCGGCGCAACGTTCCACATTGGGACGTCACTTTGCGCCTCATCTCCAGTCAAGTCAGAAGATAGGATTGGACTACGCCCGCTGACGAAAGACGTGGATTGAGCTCATACGGACTACTCACCTAATCAGATATAGAATTATGGACTAAGTCATAGTAAGCTAGTATTGATTATAAGCTAGGCGCAGTACGCGCATTGATGACGTATTATAAGCTGACGTAATTATAGCTGGCTCAAATGACGTGATTATGGTTGCCTCGTTTATCTGTTTTGGTGAATATTTAGCCTGGCATGGATACTATTATTCAATCGTAAAGGAAAGGAATTTGTTAAGTTGAGAGGCGCCAGCTTTCCTAGATATGATTCTGACTCAATAGTATCATTTGATTTGAGCCGTTTTACCTGATCACCGGCGGGCCTCGCCGGACTCGAATCTACCAATAACGCTTCTAGAATCCAGTCCGGTGACACCTTCCGGTGCTCACACCACTATTCGTAAAAGTTAAGGCAGTTAACGCCTCCGTCTAGTAAATCTTTGCCTAAATCTTGGGTTTAAAACGTTATGTAAACAGAGAGCATCAGATTTGACAAGCGTTTTCAGTTATATCGTTAGAGCCCTAGCTTTGAGGGTTTTTGACCCCGTTTGAGGGGCCGGTGGGCCCAGTGACCTGCGTGACATGTTATTTTCCAAGATTCCCTGTGTTTATTAAGATTTATCATTAATGTCAAAGTGTTGATTGTGAACTGATAATTAGGACGAACGCACCCGTCTTTACCTAGCTTCATACCTGTTTTTCTATTGGTTCATTCTCCTTTCAATGCTATTAAACTCTTAATTGACACCTACAACTCAATAAAAGTGAAATCTTCGATCTTCTAGAATTAATTCCTCGTGAAACTACAAGTGAATTCCTCGTGCTATTAAGATTTATTCCTCGTTCTACTCAAATTAACTCCTCGGGCTACTAAGGGTATTAAACTTAGATAATTTAACGCGGTTACACAACGTACAATGTAAAAATTACCAATAACATTTTACATTAATTTTATCTGACCAAAACTTGGATACCTCCCTTTTCATGTTTAGGGAATGTCTGGACAACAGAGTTGGCTATGAAGTACTCTTTTTTATATACCCCCCGCCCCATTTGTGATTTATTACTATTAAAAAAAAATTGAAGTGGGATATTTTTCAAGGAATTGAAATTGAGAGATTCCAAAATGACCAAGCTATCGCAAAACATGTTAAAATAGGCACTAGTTAGATTGTACAAATCTTTGCTTTACGTTATATTTGGGACTCCCCCTTTTTTTGACTGAGGAATATAAGTTTACACTCAATCAGCATTTGCCAATCATCCTCAACCGAGGGTGTAGTGATATGAGGGGGTTTATCTAGTGTAATGATGGGATGGGATGGGGTAGTGAAAAGATTTTGATTTTGGCTGACAGGGAACTGCCTCAAACCCTCAAAGATTGAAGCCGGGATGAATCAGCGACCAACAAATCAAATGCCGCCCTAGCCAGGGCGAGGTAGGTTTTACAGAAACGTGTACAGTTGTTTCTGACCATGGCATAAGTCAGACATTTCTGTGTATGATAAATAACCCGCCTTATAGTTATTTGCTAACTGTCGCCCTAACTGGTAAGTGAACAAAACTCCCCCCAACATAAGTAGTATATACAACCTTGAACCTACTGTGAAGTTTCTGGTCTGGGGGTGTTTTGTCAGGGAAACACCCTCACCCTCGACCTGATCACTATCCTTAATCTTTACCATTCCCCCCACAGTTTCCTAGCAAATAATGAAAAGGTGCAGGATCCTTTCTGCTGAGTGAGTTAGTGATACTCGCCGTTCATAAACAGTTCTTTTCGCAGCAATCAGCACTATGCGTTGTGATGGGGAACGGACATTTCATCTCACGTCACTTTATCTCCTAATATTACAACTCAAAGCTATAGGGTTGGGTTAGGGTTGTGTTATGATTCGAACTGGGAAGATTAAGTGTCCTGAGACAGAATGTCTTACTATCGTTCTGACTTGTGACGTCCCTAAAATCTGGATGTCAATCTAATTCTAGGT
The DNA here is from genome assembly GCA_011033025.1 of Beroe forskalii. Lineage (NCBI taxonomy): Eukaryota > Metazoa > Ctenophora > Nuda > Beroida > Beroidae > Beroe > Beroe forskalii. Next base: position 1,149,624 of record WFMF01000011.1, on the reverse strand, counting down.
TTAGGGACGTCTCTCGAATCTGTATGTCAATCTAATTCTAGTTTTAGGGACGTCTCTCGGCTCTGGATGTCATGTAAATATTAGCAATATGATTTATCACAGGTGTTTAGAGAAGCTACGGCAGCGAAGTCTCAACGGAAATAACGAACCAATTTAACTCTCAAATTTCAGGGAACAATGGGACATTTCGTATTTAACATGGGTATCTGACTAAAACTAAGATACTTACCTTTTGGCTATGAAGTACTCTCCCCACCCAATTTGTTGCTAATAAAGAATAATTCCATGATTGAAGTGGATTTTTTCGAAGTATGAAATTGAGAGAATCAGAAATGACCAAAGTAGCGCGACACATGTTAGGCACTATTTAGATTGAAGATATCTTTGCTTAACGTTATATCCCCCCCCCCCTTTTGGTCTGAGGAATATAACTTCTCTGATGTGAGGAGGTTTTATTCATGTATTTATTATGATGGGGTGGGTTAGTGAGATGAAGAATGAAGCTGGGGTGGATCAGCGAACAACAGCCTTTCACCAAATCAATTCCAGCTCTGGCCAGGTTCAGACTGGTTTTACAGCAACGTATACAATAGTTACATCAATCGCATGCTTCTGAGATATTTCTTGCGATGGTATAAGTCAGACATCTTTGTGTTTGACTTATGTCCCAATATCCGCCTTATTATTTGCTAACTCTTGCCCTAACTATCTACTTAACTGGTGAGTGATCCGTAGTGAACAAAACTCCCGAAACGGATATTTCATCTCATACTTTATCACGATACTTTATCTCGTAACATTTACCAACTCCAAGCTAGGGTTGGGTTCATGGTATGGAGATGAAGTGTCCTGAGACGAAATGTCGTACTACCGTTATGTTAACACTGTCTTTTAACCAGGCGAAGGAGCGAGATACAAACGAAATAACTGAATTTGAAATTAAATTTGCAAATTAAACCAGTATACTGCTGCACAATGACATGACGTCAATATAACCGTTTCATCCAAAACGGTCTTCTGAAATGCGCGCTTCCCCTTGCAAACCACACAATTTCTCACTGCGCTGGAAAATTTTGCGCGCGCGCGGCCGCGCGCGCATTATGGAATTGTATAGAACCGTTGCTGAAATGTACATTGTACACAATGTATAGTCAATTTGTGAATATACATCAATTTATCGTCTTGGGAATTATAAATTTTATGAATACTCAATTATTATCCAGGAACATGATGTTATCGAGAGTACTCGCTGAAGTATCAAACAAAGAAAACAATCGCTTTCACCACGAAATTCACCTTTTAATTCCTTTCTCATCAATGCCATCTCTTCGTTCCCAGATGTTCGATGAGAAGACGAGGAACACCTACGTTAACGTAACCAGATGGTTCGATACCATCGTACACCAAGACGAAGTAACGAGGGTTCTTGGAGAAACCAGCTACTGCCTCAAACCAGCTCAGTTTGATGGTAAGAGAAATTTCTTTTGGATTGAGAAAAGTCGTTTGTAAACTTTTATATCAATTGTTGTTATTCTTTTGATGCTTGGCATTCCAAGCTTGCCTTGAGAACTGAGAAGCGGAACAGGTGTATGAGCGTCCAAAACAAACTTCATATTTCAGCCAAACTGTTCGCCGAAAACCACCCCAAACAGAAGAAGGAGCCCGCCCCCAAGAAGGACCAGTCCCCCAAAAAGGAAGCCCCCAAGAAAGAAGAGGCTAAGAAAGAGGTAGGGAGATGTCCATCATTAAGGGAGTGTTTTTTTCGTGAAATATGGATTGCAATGTAATCTGAAGAACTAACTTAGTTACATCCACCTTTCTTGCGAAGAAGTTAACAAATTCCTGCTTTCTCAGGAGCCCAAGCCTGCAGCTGAAGACAAGCCGAAGGTTGAAAAGAAGAAGCCTTTCGCTGACCTACCACCCACCACATTCGACATGGATTCCTTCAAGAGGTATAAACATGTCATGTGACTTGACCCAATTGTACCTTTTCCCATTGCTTCTGATTCGCATTTACCCCCTCGCATTTCCGATTCTGAATTGGTGAACTGAAGATGCTATTCTGGCAGTGCAAGAATTTAAACGACCCGTGATGAGCTATAATTTCACGATCATTTTCATATTGCAGATTGATATCAATTTGCCATACTAAAATAATGATAATGCGGGGGGGTCGACCTATTTTTTGTTTTTTTTGTTTTTTTTGTTAAGGTAAATGTTGTTTTCTGAAAAAAACAAAAAACAAAAAAAACAAAAAAAACAAATAAAACAAAAAAACAAAAAATACAAAAAACATAAAAAACAAAAAAAACAAAAAAAACAAAAAAACAAAAAGTTACAAAAAGTTACAAAAAACATAAAAAACAAAAAAAACAATAAAAACAAAAAATACAATAAAAACAAAAAAATACAAAAAACAAAAACATAAAAAAACCAAAAAACATGAAAACCAAAAAATATGAAAGTGAATTTGGTTTGTGCCCATTTTGCTGCTGTGGTGTCGTCTTCAAAATCGAGTGAAACCACTCTAATAAAGTATTTTGCGATAGAACGCTATTTTCCCTACTCTGAACAGCTGTAACTCAGAGAGTTTTCGCCAGATTGTGTTTTACTTCGATACACATTGCTTTTAGACCTAGAGATTTAGCAATAGAGGTTCTCAATTTAAGGCGATCGGTCGAAAATTTTTGTCGCAGGAGGCTTCTAAAAATGTAACTGCCAAATGCTTGAAATTACGTTTAAGACCGAAAATTTAGAATGTAGCCCTATTCGGTGATATAATGACGAAGTGATAATGGTTTCTCAATGTCTCAATAAATAGGAATGAGAAATCTACGATGAAATTGTGAAGCACGTAAGTTCACGTGGATGTTTTCTAGAAATTAGGGGATTTCAAGAAATTTATATTTGCATAGGTCATTCGACTTGATTACATTGAAACAAGTTCAGATGCGATAGAAACACGTAAACTTGATGTCAGTTTCTGTATTTCAGCCGTTGAGTTCACGTCGATGAGTTGAAGGAATTGATAAGAAATACGTGACCAATGTTGTTTGTTCCGAGTTAGAATAAGGTTTGGTTATGTGGGCTCGAACTGACAAAATGAATGTGAAAATGGATTTTCCACGCTCAATTCAGCAGAAGGTTACTACGCAAACCTTAATAACTTGATGTATCAATAGTATTATATTTACTCTTTTATTTGTTTTTTAATCTATTTTGTAATTTTTGTATTTTTGTATTTCATGTTTTTTGTTTTTTTTGGTTTTTGTTTTTTTGTATTTTTTGTTTTTTTTTGTTTTTTTGTTTTTTTGTTTTTTTTTTGTTTTTTTATGTTTTGTATTTTTTGTTTTTTTTGTTTTTTTGTTTTTTTTGTTTTGTATTTTTTGTTTTTTTTGTTTTTTTTGTTTTTTTTTTTTTGTTAAGGTAAATGTGATTTTTTGAAAAAAACAAAAAACAAAAAAAACAAAAAAAACAAAAAAATATGTCGGCCACCCCCCTAATGCAAATGACGGCTATATCATAATGACGTCATCACTTCGCCTATGATAATGACGTCACTCACTCAGGCTGTACTGGAACGAGCCCGCTGAGGCTGTGATGGCTTACTTCAACGAGCACTTCAAGACCGGAGAGTGGAGTGTTTGGACCAGTCTGTACAAATACCCCATGAACAAGCAGACCAAGGCCAACAACCTTTGCAAAGGTATTGATTGCTACAATAGTGACGGAATATTAGTTTATTCATATTCGTAGCAGTATAGTTGACCCATAGTGGTGCCTTTTACCCGAACCAATCATTGGTCAATGTCTTAAAGATTGCGACGAGATCCTATGCCAATACGTCTTTTACAATAGAAGTCAGCCGGGATTTTACCACGACTAAAATTTGCATATTTCATCCCACGTGACGAAAACTTCTTCCCTGCTCCCAGGTATCCTCCAGCGACTAGAGTCGTTCAGGAAGTTCGGTTTCGGAATCATCTACTCGTTTGGTGACGAACCGGACCTCGTTATCGCCGGAATCTGGCTCGGCCGAGGCGACAAGAACTTCTTCCTGGTACGTGAGATTTATTTGCGCCTATGTGCGCGGCTTTTACACGCGTGGCGTAATCGTGCGCCGCTCACTGCGTGTAATTGGTTATTAGCAGCCAGTGAGCCATGTTGCGCCGCGCATGAAAAAGCTGCGCACGTTGCAGTTCGACACGCCAGATTATCAGTAAACCTACAGCGTACCTCGACCAATCAGAGCGCAGTCTCACAGGATCATGTGCGTTGATTGGTTAAACCACAGCACCCTGTGGGTATACTAGAGAACGCGTACTTGGTCAATCCAATACCTCTCCTTTGTTTACGATTCCAATTTAACCAATCAGATGGTTTGACGTACTCACTGTCAGATTTAATTGTGGGGTAGGTCCATTAGGTATCGTATGCAAAAGAGATGAAATGAGAGGCTGTGGATTTCATATATGCAAATCAAATAATACGGGGCCGATTATAATTGTGCCGTATTATGTTATTGTCGACCTTTCGAGGCGCGACGACTTACGAAGCGCTTGGGTGCTATTTTGCGGCCACAGAGGTACTTTCTAAGCGAAACATAGTAAAGCAAATTAACGCTGCAGCGCACAGCAAAAAAGTACCCATAACAATCAAATTCAAAAACGAAAAAACAACACATTCCATTACCAGTCCAGGATTTTATTTTATACTTGTCTCTTTTATTAAAAGCATAACTCGTGCGTTATATAGAAATGTAAAGAGTAAGGGTTTCAGAAGTGGATGCATGTACAAAAACTGTCCAATATTGTCTTTGCTAAATCCTTCCCTACTATAGGTACATCCGGCTTTTAGTACAAAAGCGAGACTGCGAAGTACAGTAACCTTAAATGCATCAAGAAAATTACTGATCTCTCCAAGGTTATGTTTCGTAATACTAATCAGCCTACTGTCAAACTGATTGATAGCAGATTCTAAAGTTACATCAGATCTTTTGAAACGTCCAACGAGGTCTGTCATCCAGTCTTTTGTACAAATCGCCCTCGCTTCCCATAACGTCATTTCATAACAGAACGGAATTGGCTGGTTCTCAAAGTTTATATCGAGAATGGATAATCCTTGCAAAGCAAGCATTCCTAACATTTCTTTTTGTTCGTCGGTTTGCAAATAACTATCCTTAATCAGGGCTACGTTTGCGAACATGTACAGACAAAATATGAGAAGTTCGTGAGACTTATTTATGACATCCAACGTATATGAGATCCAATGTAGCCCTGTCTCAAAACTCTTTGATAACTCAACATATTGGTCGAAGAGACTTTCCAAGTCGCGGCGATACAATCTGACCACGTCAAGAAATGTGTAATTTATTGGTTGCTCATTATCTTTGTATCCAACGGCAATATATTGTAGCTGAAGAACGATCTTGGCTTTCCAATCACATTCATTTTCCATGGGTTCCTTAAATAGGGCATTGAAGAAACTTACCCCGTATATAATCTTTTCTTCCTCTGTTCTCGGTTCTCTTTTGCCTTCAAACCACTCTAGAAACTGAGGGGATACCTCGCTAGCTTCAGCTTCGTTCTGATCTAACGCTGGTTTTGCAAGTTCATCACTACTTGGTTTCTCCTGAAACTCATCATTAATGAAACCCCTCAAAATGTCTAAATTTTCTACATCCTTATGGGATACTTCGTCTGTCAAAAATCCATCTAGTAGATCATCCTTTTTCTTACGCTCCTTCGAGATGTACTTCTTCTTGTAACTTTGCACTGCCGCTGAACTTGTTTCCATTTCCAACACTGAGTTCGACGCCCCTAGCTTTCCAAGTACTCAATAAAATATTTGATAATTGCTGAGAACCATGTTCAGATGCTCTGATTAAATTTAATTAATGATATAATCAATTCACAGTTCAAACACACATTCAAATTGTGAATACCCCCCCATATTTTTTTCGAATCCCCAATTAGAACATCACTTCCAATATTGCTGATTTTACAAGGAGAACGAAAGAGTCATTGTTGATTTATTTTCACAACTAAAGAAACTCATACACAAACTGTACGTATCACGTTTGAAAGATTAGAAAAAAAGAAGGAATTTATGCAAATTATATTGCTGATAAGACCATTAATAAATGTAATATGATACCGTCGAAAATGTTGTTGTTGTTGTTCTTGTCGCACCCATATAGGGTCGAAAAATTGGATTCACCGTAGAACTCTGTGCAGTATTTGCTCTTCACCTATAATGTTGCAAGTATAACTCATAACCTTGGTGTGCGGCCTTTTATTATTACGGCGCGCGTTTTGCTTTTTTTTGCTGCGCGCAAATGTGCTTTTCGAATTTCGTGGTGAGTGATAGCACGCAAATGTGATTTATATCCTTGCAAAAATGCATTAAACTAACTCCGAAACAATGTTAGGTGCATGTAACGTTCGTCGGTCGATCGAATGGAATTGGTCGATCGATCAACTTCATTTGATCGACTGATGTGTTTTTAATAGAAAATCTTTAAGCTAGTAGGGAAACAACTAAATATTGGTCATTTAAACACGATTCAAGTCAACAGGGAGCATTAAAACACATCATTCGTTCAAATGGAGTTGATCGATCGACCAATTCCATTCGATCGACCGACGAACGTTACGGGCGCCTCAGATTGACCACCCAGAACACAAGCTTAAGGGGACAGTTCGAACAGAAGTTTGCAAGGCGTACGTTTGCAAGGCGTTCAGACATGTTATTCATATGTCTGTACGCCGCGCACAAAAGACGCGCAAACTCCAGTTCGGACTGCAGTATGCGTGTTTTTTGAGTGCGCGGCTTACAGACATGTTATTTATAGATCTGTGTTATTTATAAATGCGACGCGCATACAATTACAAGACGCTCAGAGTGCAGTACTTTTGTGCGCGGGGTAATTTTGCGCGGCGTACAGACATATAAGTAACGTCTGTAAGCCTTGCAAACGTACGCCGCGCACACGAAAGACGCGCAAACTTCAGTTCGAAGTATGAGCCGCGCACGGGAGACCAACACTTCACCGCTATATCAATATGCTTCCTGCGCCGATATTTTACGAGCTTATTTTCCTGGAGGATGAAAACTGGAACACCGACATGGAGCATTTTGACCTGAAGAAGCTGGATATGTCAAATGCTGACGACAAGGCCCTCTGGTCGCGCTTCATTGCCGGAAATGTTGACGATTGGGAGGGTAAACTCTTCAACAAGGACTTCTACTTCTAAACCCTGGATTCGATTATGGGCTGCGGTTTCTGGGAATTGCAAATAATTTTATTTTTGGTACCTGCGAAATTTTGCAATTTCCCTCAAATCGGGCAGTATCCTTTTTCTGAAGGGGGTATTTTGTGTGCGGTGTTGTTGTCTGTCGACGTTTTAAACGTTTATTTATTTTTAAACCATTGGTAGAACCGGTTTGTGTTCATCAGTCGAATTCGATTAACAAAACCAAATCAATTTGAAGGCGAAATATATGAGGCAGCCGTAACGTTCGTCGGTCGATCGAATGGAATTGGTCGATCGATCAACTTCATTTGATCGACTGATGTGTTTTAAATAGAAAATCTTTGAGCTAGTCGGGAAACAACTAAATGTTGCTCATTTAAACACGATTCAAGTCATTAGGGACCAGTAAAACACATCATTCTTTCAAATGGAGTTGATCGATCGACCAATTCCATTCGATCGACCGACGAACGTTACGGCCGCCTGAAAGTTCGAACGCCACATGTCAAGCTATGATAGTGATACGTGATCTGAGTGGCTTTTCCATGCGCGGCTCACTGTCATAATCTTCAATCTTGTGAGCCGCGCATGGAAAAGCCGCGCAAGTATCAGTTCGATACTCCATCGACGGTTGTTGCCCATCCATTTCCTCTGCCGAAGGTGAGATCCTTGATTCCTTGCTATTGCTGTGTCCCTGTTTCTTTGTTCTTCGCGCGGCTGTTCTCTGAATGCGTGCGCAAAATAGGTCTCACAATAACTGTCCAAATGTGGTACGTGCGCCGCGCGAGTGAGGGTAGGGTAACATGAACGAGATACGCCTCCGTAGAAATGTCAATGCCAGCAGCAGTGCCGGTATGGGTCCTATATAACTCTGGCTGAGTGACGTCACAGATCTAAAGGTCAATTTTTCTGTATCCTTAACCTAAGTATAGCCCTAACCAAAACCTTGCCAGACGTTGCCTGGCCCCTGCGCGCGCCCCGACTCGCAGAGTCAAGACGGCAACGTCTTGCAAGCTGCGGTCGGATTTACATGCGGCTTTGCCCTAACCAGGACCCTGGTTACGCGCACGGAGTGCGCGGCGCGGCAAGCGCTAAAACGATGCCCCTGGTTAGGGGAACATGCGGCTTCACCTAACCAGGCCCAGGTGCTTACGCACACGCGGCTCCCGTGGTTCCTAAGCCCGTGTAGGTGTACGCGCCGCGCGCTTCCCTTTGAGTTGCTAAACACGTATATCCCTGTCTGCGTTGCGCGGCGCGCGTACGCACACCTATGCGGGCTTAGGAACCCTTTGAGCTGGTAGGGAAACAACTAAATATTGCACATTGAAACACGATTCAAGTCATTAGGGACCAGTAAAACACATCGTTTGTTTCAATGGAGTTGATTGATCGACCAATTCCATTCGATTGACCGACAAACGTTACGGGTGCCTTAGATTGAGCTGAATAAAAGATGTTTGAGAATCTTAAATAATCATTTCGCATCTCATTGCCAAACAAAAGTATCTGCTTTGCCCAGAATGTCTGCTCTACCCTAACTCATATGTGTGCTCATAGGTTGAGAACAACAGGTAGAAAAGTAGGTCAAAAAGTAGGTTGAAAAGGTAGGTAGAAAGGGCTCAATAAAGACCCTTCTTGGCTTGAAAATTGCAGATCATGCTTTCAATCTTCAAGAAAGATGAGGAAAACATAGTTCCTGTTGTGAAAACCATCCAGACTGAGGCACAGTAAAATTCTACATGTCCTTTTTACCTTCTTTTCGACCTACTTTTCAACCTGTTGTTTTCGACTTATGAAGACACATATGTGTAAACCCTTGGATGAACTGGTTGTTGTTGTGGTGTCAGCTCCCCATACATTTCCTTTCATAAAATTTGGGTCCTAAGAACTTTGAATGGAATCATGCACTAATAGCAGTAGAACTCATATTTAAAAACTTTGATTTTTTTTGAAATTTGAAATATTTAGTGATATGCATGTGCACAGATTGCTTGATTGACAGGACTCAATTAATACATCATGCAAATTTTTGTGATTTTGTAGAAAGTTGAAACATTACTTGGAAATCTGTGCATCTTTAAGCCCTCTAGTATTCTAGCAATCTGCACACATATGTTCTTTGCTGATTTGCATACGATTGATTGAAACCCACGGTGGGGTACCCATAAGGTATTTGAAATAAAATGGAATTAGAACCCCTTCATCTTAGACGCCAGGTTCACTTATCATCCTATATGTTCAAAGTACTCAATGGGCATAGCCCATCAAACTTCATAAGTAAATTCAACTATATATCTGGAGGAAGCAGGGATGGAGCACAATGTAATCTATATACCCCCAAGTCAAGTAATCTTAAGAACTTTTATTACCTAGGTGCAAAGGCATGGAATAGTGTTCCACCTGAACTAAGAAAGATAACTGATCCAAAAGAATTTGGAAAGAAATATAAGAATTGTCTTTTAGACTCAGTGACCAGTAATCCAAACTATATAGTGAACAATGCATTTGACCACATTTATAAACCAACCTTGTAGACACTTAAAGTGTGCTTAGAACTTAATTACCTTGGAACTTAATTAAGTAGATATCACAAATTTTTTAGACCGACCCCATGAGATGTTGCAGTGAACAAAAAAAATTAATTCATTTATTCTCACCCTAGTTTCACAATATTTGTATACTTGTTATATATATAATGATATTTGCCGTTTTCATTTTAAAGTATTCATGTAACAGATTTTTTTTCTTGTTAGCGATATTGTGTGACTGAGGGAATTTTCTTTCTTTTTATTTACCACCAAAACCGTTAATTTGTTGGTCTAGTAACCCCGCTGGTTTTGGATGTGATCAGCCCATTTGTCTCTTTTTCAGGTTCCGTTGTCACATCCAAACCCGCGGGGTTACTAGACCAACCGTCCAACGGTTTTGTGATATCTTTGACAGATGTATGTAGTTTAAACCCATATTACCGGACCCCCGTTATTCGGACCCCCGTTATTCGGGACCCCCTTTTTCGGACCCCCGTTATTCGGATCCCCGTTATTGGACCCCGTTATTCGGACCCCGTTATTCGGACTCCCGTCATTGGGCCCCCCTGTTATGCGGACCCTGTTATTCGGACCCCCGTTATTCGGACCCCCGTCATTAGGACCCCCGTCATTTCGGACCCGTTATTCAGACCCCCGTTATTCAGACCCCCGTTAGTCGTATTTAAACTCATTTCAACATAATCAAGTCGAAAATCCCGTGTAAACGCCAAATTTCTTCAAATCCCTAATTTCTACAAAACGTCCGTGTGTACTCACGTGCTGAAATATGGCAACTAGATCTAATTTCACGTGCATTAGTCGTATTTAAACTCATTTCAACGTAATCAAGTCGAAAATCCTGTGTAGATATCAATTTCTTTCTAATTTCTACAAAACGTCCGCGTCAACTCACGTGCTCCACTAGTTCATCGTATTTCCCATCCCTATTCTGCAAGACATGGAGAAACCATTATCAGTAGACCATCGTATCACAGAATAGGATTACAGTACAATTTTTCATAAACGTAATTTCAATCAATTTGCAGTTCAATTTTGGGAAGCCTCCACGACAACAATCTTCGACCGATCGCCCTGAAACTCGTTTTATAGCTAAATCTTAAGGTCTCTTAAAAGCAGCATATCAAAAGTAAAACATAATCCGATGAAACCATTTTTGAGTTAGAGATGTCCAAAAAGTAGCGCAAAATAGCGTTCTATCGCAAAATACGCTATTTTGAGTGGTTTTACGCGATTTTGATGACGTCATCACAGCACCCAAATAGACTCAAACCAACCTCCCATATAGCCTATAAGACAATTCCACCCTTAGTACAACATACTTTGACCAGTCTCATCTCAAGATAAGTTGCAGTTCTTGACACCTCACTCATTTAACTTTTGTCCTATAATTTGGAAATCGATTTTCACCGTACCTTAGAAAATCGCGTATATCTCGATGAAAAATCGAGATAGCCCAATAATCCGTATATGATTTTCTGAAGAAACTCTTTAAATTTGCTAAAAATTGTTCTGAAAAATCAGACCGCTATCTCCTTTCCTTCTTGGTGAAAAATGCGCTCGAAATTAGCTATTTTCGCTAAAAAAAAGAAACAAAATTTCGCTAAGTTGATGACGTCATAGTGACGTGAAAATGACGTCACCAGAACTTCTCTTATAGCCTATAACATTTTCCCATCTTAGATCAACAAAACTTGACCTCGATCATGGCTCTACCATTTCCCGTTCTTGAGATCTCGGCCTTATAAATTGGGTCCCGAATTATCATGATCTATCGTATATATTATATCTATATTATTATTCTTATATCACCCTGTGACACTCGTTCGTCTAATATATACCCTGGCCAGTCTTTTTTATTACCGCGGGGGGTTACCGCCCTGGCCAGGGCGGGAATACTTTTATATCAAATTTAACTTAAATTATTTTGTTTTGACCTGGGATTGTCATTAAAATGCAGCCTGACCTTGGCAAGTCACTAATCTGCAGCTTTATGTTTGTAAATACGTTTTAAACTCTTTTTAGTTTTAGTATGCACTGTTTCAAGAGTGTAATTTTAAGTTTTTTTGACATAAAAATTTCCAGCAATGAAAATTTTTGTGAATATGAATAAATATATTATAGTATATTCTTATGAGTAGCCTTGTTAACAGTCTTTTATGATTGGCTAAGTGCTTTCCCTCCAGCACATCCAAGAAGCTTCTTTAGATATATTAATGGGAAAAATATATTCTGTAATTGTGCTGTAAAAATTATTTTCAAATTCAAATTCAAATTCAACAATAACAATCTTCATTTTCTTGTTTATTGCATGGCAGACTCCTTTTTGATAAGAATAATTCCATGATTGAAGTGGATTCTTACAAAGAATTGAAATTGAGAGATTCATGTTAAAATAGGCACTATTTAGATTGAAGATATCTTTGCTTAACGTTACATTGTCCCCCTTTTGGTCTGAGGAATATAACTTCTCTGATGTGAGGAGGTTTTATTTATGTATTTATTATGATGGTGTGGGTTAGTGAGATGAAGAATGAAGCTGGGGTGGATCAGCAAACAACAGCCTTTCACCAAATCATTTCCCGCTCTGGCCAGGTTCAGACTGGTTTTACAGGAACGTGTCCAATAGTTACATCAATCGCATGCTCCTGAGATATTTCTGGCCTGGGTATAAGTTAGACATTATCTTGTCCGACATATGTTCCGTTACCCGCCTTATTGTGTGCTAACTCTCGACCTAACTATCTACTTAACCGGAGTGGAAAAAACTCCCACGGACAAAATCCCGCCCCCCCGGTCTATTGTACACGTTCAGGTATGGGGGTGTTTTGTCATGGAAACACTTTCACTTCGCAGCATTAAGCATTATGCGTTGGACATTTCATTTCATACTTTATCACGATACTTTGTAAACTCGTAACATTTACCAACTCCTGCTTGAAGAATATGACAGGGAGATGGCGTCCTGCAACGAAACAAATTACCGTTGTGATAACACCGTTCTTCTTAACCAGGTGAGAGCGATGCCAACGAATTAACTGAATTCAAAATTGAATTTGCTAATTAATTTGTATACTGCTGCACAATGACATGACGTCAATATAACCGTTTTGATCAAAAAGGTCTTCCGAAATGCGCGCTTTTCCTTGCAAACCACACAATTTCTCACTGCGCTGGAAAATTTTGCGCGCGCGACCTGTGCGCGCGTTCGATGGAATTGTATAGAACCGTTGCTGAAATGTATATTGTACACAATGTATTGTCAATTGGTGATCATACATCATTCTATCTTCTTGGGGGAATATAAATTTTCTGAAAACTCTTTAACGATTCCAGGAACATGATAAATGTTATCGATAGTACTCGCTGAAGTATCAAACAAAGAAAACAATCGCTTTTCACCACGAAATTCACCCTTTAATTTCCATCCCTTCATTCCCAGATGTTCGATGAGAAGACGAGGAACACCTATGTTAACGTAACTAGGTGGTTCGATACCATCGTACACCAAGACGAGGTAACGAGGGTTCTTGGAGAAACCAGTTACTGCCTCAAACCAGCTCAGTTCGATGGTAAGAGAGATTTCTTTTGGATTGAGAAAAGTCGTTCGTAAACTTTTATATTAGATGGTTGTTATTCTTTTGATGCTTGGCATTCCAAGCTTATCTTGAGAACTGAGAAGCGGAAGAGGTGTGTGAGCGTCCAAAACAAAATGGTGATAACTTCAAATTTCAGCAAAACTGTTCGCCGAAAACCACCCCAAACAGAAGAAGGAGCCCGCCCTCAAGAAGGACCAGTCCCCCAAAAAGGAAGCCCCCAAGAAAGAAGAGGCTAAGAAAGAGGTAGGATGATGTCCATTATTAAAGGAGTGTTTTTTTTCGTGAACTATTGACTGCAGTTTAAATCCAGTGTAATCTAAAGAACTAACTTAGCTCCATCCACCTTTCTATCGAATAAGTTAACAAATTCCTGCTTTCTCAGGAGCCTAAGCCTGCAGCTGAAGATAAGCCGAAGGTTGAAAAGAAGAAGCCTTTCGCTGACCTACCTCCGACCACATTCGACATGGATTCATTCAAGAGGTATAAGCATGTCATGTGACTTGACCAAACTGTACCCTTTTTCATTGCTTATGATAGGCATTTGCCCTCATTTTAAAGTCTGAATTACTGAAACTTTTCTGGCTGTGCCAGAATTTTGCCAATTAAACGACACTTATGAGTTTATTTCACGATAATGACGTCATCACTTCGCCCTAAGGTAATGACGTCACTCTCTCAGGCTGTACTGGAACGAGCCCGCTGAAGCCGTGATGGCTTACTTCAACGAGCACTTCAAGACCGGAGAATGGAGTGTTTGGACCAGTCTGTACAAATACCCAATGAACAAGCAGACCAAGGCCAACAACCTTTGCAAAGGTATTGATTGCTATAATAGTGACGGAATATTCGTTTTTTTCATGTGCGTAGCAGTATAATTAACCTATAGTGGTGCCTTTTACCCTAACCAATCATTGGTTAATGTCTAAAAGATTGCGACGAGATTACGTCTCGTACAATAGAAGTCAGCCGGGATTTTGCCACGACTAAAATCTGCAAATTTTATCCCACGTTCTCCCCTGCTCCCAGGTATCCTTCAGCGACTAGAGTCGTTCAGGAAGTTCGGTTTCGGAATCATCTACTCGTTCGGTGACGAACCAGACCTCGTTATCGCCGGAATCTGGCTCGGCCGGGGCGACAAGAACTTCTTCCTTGTAAGTGAGATTTATTTGCGCCTATGTGCGCGGCTCATAATAAAGTCCACGTATTCGAAATTGGCGCAGTAATCCGTCCATCCCCTGCCTCTCCTTTGTGTACGATACCAATTAAACCAATCAGATGGTTAAGTCTGACGTTTGTCGTTCACACCGGCAGATTTAACTATGGGGTAGGTCCATTCGGGCATTTGGTATCGTATGCAAAAAAGATGACATGAGAGGCTGTGGATTTCAATACGCAAATTAAATAATACGGCGCCGATCATAATTGTGCCGTGTCATGATATTGCAAAATTTAAATTTCCTGTTTCGGTTTACCGTTTGTCGACCTTTCGAGGCGCGTCGACTTACGACGCGCTTGGGTGCTTTTTTGAGATAACAAAGGTATTTTCTAAAAGAAACATAGTAAAGCGGATTAACGCGCTGTAGCCTATTTAGATGAAAAATTTCCTGCATTTCTTAAGATCATTCCGAAATTTTAGGTTGATAAATCGAAATTCCACTGGTAATTTGAGCAATTTCCCATAGCATTCCAATTCTAAATCGCCATTGAAACAAAACATTCCATTATCTAATCCAGAATATTAGTGTTTCAAAGTTGTAGTGTTTCAAAATTCAACTTTTGCATTATATTCATTGTAAAGAGTAAAGGTTTCAGTAGAGGATGCATGTTCAAAAACTTTCCAATGTTTTCTTTGCCGTATCTCTCCCTAGTCCTACTATAGACACAGCCGGCTTTTATAATGATAAAGAGACTTCTAAGTATAGACACATTTAATGCATCAACAAAATTAATAATTTCTGCAAGGTGTTGTTTCATAATGCCAATCAGCTCACTGTCAAACTGATTGATAACAGATTCTAAAGTTTCATCAGATATTCTGAAACGTCCAGCGAGGTCTCTCATCCAGCTGTTTGTATACATCGACATCACTTCCCATAACCTGTAACTAAATTCCGGAATTTGCTGCAGGTTTTCACGGGTTTCATCGAGAATTGATAATCCTTCCCAAGCCATCCTTCCTAAAATTTCTTTTAGTTCGACCGTTTGCAAAAAACTTTCCTTAATTGGGGCTACGTTGATAAACATGTACAGACAAAATATCAGAAGTTTCGGAGAATTGTATATCAAATCCAATGTTGTTCTGTCTCCAACATTCTCCAAATTTTTTGATAACCCAGCGTATTGGTCGAAGAGACTTTCCAAGTCGTTGCGATCCAGGCTGATCACGTCAAGAAATGTGCATTTTCTTACCGATTCCGCATAACCGTCGTATCCAACGGCAATATATTGTAGCTGAAGAACGATCTTAGCTTTCCAATCACATTCATTTTCCATGGGTTCCTTAAATAGTTCATTGAAGAAACTTACCCCGTATATAATCTTTTCTTCCTCTGTTCTCGGTTCTCTTTTGCCTTCAAACCACTCTAGAAACTTAGGGGATACCTCGCTAGCTTCAGCTTCGTTCTGATCTAACGCTGGTTTTTCAAGTTCATCACTACTTGGTTTCTCCTGAAACTCATCATTAATGAAACCCCTCAAAATGTCTAAATTTTCTGCATCCTTATGGGATACTTCGTCGGGGGGGGGTCGACCTATTTTTTGTTTTTTTTGTTTTTTTTGTTAAGGTAAATGTTGTTTTCTGAAAAAAACAAAAAACAAATAAAAAAAAAAAAAAAAACAAAAAAAAAAAAAACAAAAAAAAAAAACATAAAAAACAAAAAAAACAAAAAAAACAAAAAAAACAAAAAGTTACAAAAAGTTAAAAAACATAAAAAACAATAAAAACAAAAAATACAATAAAAACAAAAAAATACAAAAAACAAAAACATAAAAAACCAAAAAACATGAAAACCAAAAAATATGAAAGGGAATTTGGTTTGTGCCCATTTTGCTGCTGTGGTGTCGTCTTCAAAATCGAGTGAAACCACTCTAATAAAGTATTTTGCGATAGAACGCTATTTTCCCTACTTTGAACATCTGTAACTCAGAGAGTTTTCGCCAGATTGTGTTTTACTTCGATACACATTGCTTTTAGACCTAGAGATTTAGCAATAGAGGAGTTCTTAATTTAAGGCGATCGGTCGAAAATTTTGTCGCAGGAGGCTTCTAAAATGTAACTGCCAAATGCTTGAAATTACGTTTAAGACCGAAAATTTAGAATGTAGCCCTATTCGGTGATATAATGACGAAGTGATAATGGTTTCTCAATGTCTCAATAAATAGGAATGAGAAATCTACGATGAAATTGTGAAGCACGTTCACGTGGATGTTTTCTAGAAATTAGGGATTTCAAGAAATTTATATTTGCATAGGTCATTCGACTTGATTACATTGAAACAAGTTCAGATGCGATAGAAACACGTAAACTTGATGTCAGTTTCTGTATTTCAGCCGTTGAGTTCACGTCGATGAGTTGAAGGAATTGATAAGAAATACGTGACCAATGTTGTTTGTTCCGAGTTAGAATAAGGTTTGGTTATGTGGGCTCGAACTGACAAAATGAATGTGAAAATGGATTTTCCACGCTCAATTCAGCAGAAGGTTACTACGCAAACCTTAATAACTTGATGTATCAATAGTATTATATTTACTCTTTTATTTGTTTTTTTAATCTATTTTGTAATTTTTGTATTTTTTTATTTCATGTTTTATGTTTTTTATGTTTTTGTTTTTTGTATTTTTTGTTTTTATGTTTTTATGTTTTTTTGTTTTTGTTTTTTATGTTTTGTATTTTTTTGTTTTTTTGTTTTTTTGTTTTGTATTTTTGTATTTTTTTGTTTTTTTGTTTTTGTTTTTTGTTTTTTTTGTTTTTTGTTTTTTGTTAAGGTAAATGTGATTTTTTGAAAAAAACAAAAAACAAAAAAAACAAAAAAATATGTCGGCCACCCCCCTTCGTCTGTCAAAAATCCATCTAGTAGATCATCCCTTTCCTTACGCTCCTTCGAGATGTACTTCTTCTTGTAATTTAGCAATGCTACTGAACTTGTTTCCATTTCCAACACTGAGTTCGACGCCCCTTGCTTTCCAAGTACTCAATAAAATATTTGATAATTGCTGAGAACCATGTTGCTCTGGTGATACCTGATTAAAATTTAATGATATAATCGATTTTTGATGGTAGTGAAACACTCATCTACTTTGAATCATTCATAATAGGAGTTCGAACACAAATTCAAATTGTGAATCCCCCCCGCCATATTTTTCCAACCCCGAATAGCAACATCACTATGACTGAACACTAAGTACTAAATCACTTTCGATATTGCTGATAGATTGCCGGTTTATTTTCACAACTGAAAAAACCGATGCACAAACTGTACCGGTACGTATCAAGTTTGAAAGATTAGAAGAAAAAACTAGAGGAACTTCTGCAAATTTTATTGCTGATAAGACCATCAATGAATGTAATTTAATACCGTCGAAAATGTTGTTGTTGTTCTTGTCGCACCCATATAGGGTCGAAAAATTGGATTCACCATAGAACTCTGTGCAAGATTTGCTCTTCACCCATAATGTTGCAATGCATACATTAAACACTTCTTGATGTAATAATTTCATAACATGACCTTGGTGTCCCCGACCTTGGTGCACGGCCTATCAGTGTCATTATTACGGCGCGCGTTTTGCTTTTTTGCTGCGCGCAAATGTGCTTTTCGAATTTCGTGGTGAGTGATAGCACGCAAATGTGATTTAAATCCTTGCAAAAATGCATTAAACTAACTCCGAAACAATGTTAGATTGACCACCCAGAACACAAGCTTAAGGGGACAGTTCGAACAGAAGTTTGCGCGTCTTTCGTGTGCGCGGCGTACGTTTGCAAGGCGTTCAGACATGTTATTTATATGTCTGTACGCCGTGCAAAATTACGCCGCGCACAAAAGACGCGCAAACTGCAGTTCGGACTGCAGTATGCGCGTTTTTTTGAGTGCGCGGCTTACAGACATGTTATTTATAAATGCGACGCGCATACAATTACAAGACGCTCAGTGTGCAGTACTTTTGTGCGCGGGGTAATTTTGCGCGGCGTACAGACACATAAATAACGTCTAAACGCCTTGCAAACGTACGCCGCGCACACAAAAGACGCTCAAACTTCAGTTCGAAGTATGAGCCGCGCACAGGAGATCATCATTTCACCACTATATGCTTCCTGCGCCGATATTTTACGAGCTTATCTTCCTGGAGGATGAAAACTGGAACACCGACATGGAGCATTTTGACCTGAAGAAGCTGGATATGTCAAATGCTGACGACAAGGCCCTCTGGTCGCGCTTCATTGCCGGAAATGTTGACGATTGGGAGGGTAAACTCTTCAACAAGGACTTCTACTTCTAAACCCTGGATTCGAATATGAATACGGCCTGTGGTTTCTGGGAATTGCAAATAATTTTATTTTGATACCTGCAAAATTTTGCAATTTCCCTCAAATCGCAGTCTCCTATTTCTGAAGGGGTATTTTGTGTGCGGTGTTGTTGTCTGTCGACGTTTTAAACGTTTATTTATTTTTAAACCATTGGTAGAACCGGTTTGTGTTCATCAGTCGAATTCGATTAACAAAACCAAATCAATTTGAAGGCGAAATATGAAAGTTCAAACGCTACATGTCAAGCTATGATAGTGATACGTAAGTGGCTTTTCATGCGCGGCTCACTGTCATAATCTTGTGAGCCGCGCATGGAAAAGCCGCGCAAGTATCAGTTCGATACTCCACCGTCGCGACGGTTGTTGCCATCCATTTCCTCTGCCGAAGGTGATCTGAGATCCTTGCCATATGCTATTGCTGTGTCCCTGTTTCTTCGCGCGGCTGTTCTCTGAATGCGTGCGCAAAATAGGTCTCACATTCTCACAATAATTGTCCAAATGTGCGCCGCGCGAGTGAGGGTAGGGTAACATGAACGAGATACGCCACCGTAACTGTGTCAATGCCAGCAGCAGTGCCGGTATGTGTCCCATATAACTCTGGCTGAGTGACGTCACAGATCTAAAGGTCAGTTTTCTGTATCCTTAACCTAAGTATAGCCCTAACCAAAACCTTGCCAGACGCGACGTTGCCTGGCCCCCGCCCCCTGCGTGCGCGAAGCGCGCGCGCCCCGACTCGCAGAGTCAAGACGGCATCGTCTTGCAAGTTGCTAAACACGTATATCCCTGTCTGCGGCGCGCGTACGCACACCTATTCGGGCTTAGGAATCTTGCAAGCTGCGGTCGGATTTACAATTACATGCGGCTTCACCTAACCAGGCCCAGGTGCTTACGCGCACGCGGCCCCCGTGGTTCCTAAGCCCACATAGGTGTGTGTGTGTGTTCGCGCCGCGCGCTTCCCTTTGAGCTGGTAGGGAAACAACTAAATATTGCTCACTGAAACACGATTCAAGTCATTAGGGACCAGTAAAACACATCGTTTGTTTCAATGGAGTTGATCGATCGACCAATTCCATTCGATTGACCGACAAACGTTACGGGTGCCTTAGATTGAGCTGAATAAAAGTTGTTTGAGAATTTTAAATAATCATTTCGCATCTCATTGCCAAACAAAAGTATCTGTTTTGCCCAGAATGTCTGCTCTACCCTAACTGATATGTGTGCTCATAGGTTGAAAACAACAGGTTGAAAAGAAGGTCAAAAAGTAGGTTGAAAAGGTAGGTAGAAAGGGCTCAATAAAGACCCTTCTTGGCTTAAAAATTGCAGATCATGCTTTCAATCTTCAAGAGAGATGAGGAAAAGATAGTTCCTGTTGTGAAAACCATCCAGACTGAGGCACAGTAAAATTCTACATGTCCTCTCGACCTTCTTTTCGACCTACCTTTCAACCTGTTGTTTTCGACCTATGAAGACACATATGCGTTTTAACCCTTGGATGAACTGGTTGTTGTTGTGATGTCATATAAGTCAGCTCCCCATACATTTCCTTTCGTAAAATTTGGGTTCTAAGAACTTTGAATGGAATCATGCACTAATAGCAGTAGAACTCATATTTAAAAACTTTGAATTTTTTTGAAATATTAAGTGATATGCATGTGCACAGATTGCTTGATTGACAGGACTCAATTAATACATCATGCAAATTTTTGTGATATATATATAATAATTTTTGTGATTTTGTAGAAAGTTGAAACATTACTTGGAAATCTGTGCATCTTTAAGCCCTCTAGTAATCTAGCAATCTGCACACATGTAATTTGCTGCTTTGCATACTGCCTTGTTCATTTTCTTTGTTTATGCACATGTGTGCAGACTGCTTGATTGAATTGATTGAAAACCCTCGTGAGGGCACCGCAAAGGGCTTCTAAGTATATTGAATATATAAACATAGATCATTATAAACACAATAATAGGGTACTTCAACCAGAGAGTATTGAAAGAGACCTCAATAAAGATGCGCAGATTTCCTGTGTGCTTCAACTTTCTATATTAATTCTGTTAAAAGCACAACTTCACGCATCTTAGAGTGTTGAATGTGCCATAACAAATTTTCCTTGATGATTTCTTCGCCATAGATGATATAGGGTAATGAAGGAAATCATATGTTCCAACCATTAACTGAATTAGGTGTCATCAAACAACAGACTGGTGATATAAACCTTGTTCAATTTCTATTGATTATTTAAATAATTCAATTTAATTCAATCCACCCAATGCCTTTCTTCACTGATTTGATGTTCTAACATTCCTTTGTTCAAATAGGGTATTCCTTAGCAAAATGCTGTACCAGAGATTCATTGAAGTTGGACGTGTTTGTTACATCAGAATTGGTGACCACAGTGGAAAAATCTGCACTATTGTTGATCTTGTGGACCAGAAACATTTGCTTGTTGATGGCCCAACAAGTGGTGTACCTCGGTGTGTTGTCAGACTTAACCAACTTGCTGTGACTGACCTTAAAGTTAAGATTCCCAGAGGATGCAAGACAAAGAAAGTCCGTACTGAGCTCACCAAAGAAGATATCAACACCAAGTTCCTGGCTACTGGTCTCAGCAAAAAAGCTGAAGCCAAGAAAGCTAAGGCTAATCTGGGAGATTTTGACAGATTCAAGCTGAGGGTGTCTAAAACAGCTGTGAACAGAAAGATTAGAAGCCTCACCAGACAACTCAAAAAGTCAAGTTAATTTTTCAGTGGTTTTTATTTATTGATCAAGGTGTTTTACTGCAGCGTTTTATTTATTATTTATTGAATCAACAGATTTTTACTCATTAAGCCAAATATCTATTATGAAACGAATCCTGCTATGTACAGAGTCTTTTTGGCCCCCTTTGTAATTAAATTATCTAAAAAAGCTGTCTGAAAATCTTTTTATACTTATCCTGAATTAAAGTTTCACTCAAACAATAATTGTACCCTGGATTCATTTAATTGTTCACTGGAAGGTTTCAATTGCCTTCTACATATTTGCTCTTCCCTGAGCCATGTGATAGTGATGCCAATTAACAACACCAGTTGAACAAGATCTTCAGCCTTACTCTGAGCTGTTTGAAATGGTATGCGATAAATGTAAGTTTTCATATCAACCTGAAAATTGTATTTAATCCAATTGATACTAGATATGAACAGGAAATTTTTATCCAGATTCCTGTCCATCATTTATTACTCATTCAGAAAAATTATAAGTAGCTTCTAGACCTATTAAACAGAAAAACTCTGAAAGATCAGAACTATTTCATTTCAATCACTGAATTAACATCATCTTGCAGGTGAGAAGAAGTTAGGTGTTTCTGTTACAGCTGACACATGGAAGAGTGGATCTCGGAGCACAGTTGGTAGGTCAAAATTTTAACTAAGTATATAGTTATCATCATGGGTGCTCTTGTAATAACTACCAAATTTGCTGACAGATTTACAGTATTAGGTTGTTCAGCATTACCCAATAGGCTGCTCAGCAGTCACTTGAACAAGTTAGGTCAAGGCAGGGGCTGGTTGACACTGATCCTATCTGCTCATGATTGAAATCCTTAAATGTCATGAAGGTATCTCGAATACCTATCTCACATTTGAACCCGCTTATAATCTGACTATGTATTCAAATTTGCAGCTTATCATAAAGTGTCATACCAGCTGGGGCCTCACGAACCCCCCTTTCCCGAGTGCAAATTTAAATATTCAAGCTGAGGTTATGTGAAACTGACTGATTACTCCCCACCTAACGTCACATTCTCTTGCAATATTTCTTGTTTCACCTTTTTAATGCAAGAGTTTGACTGAGGGCGTTTTTTGTTTGTTTCTAAGGGTTAGGACGGATAGATTAAGTGCCTGGAGACTATATTCCAAAATTATAAATTATATCGCTTGAATTTCAGAACTTCGAGTTGACGAGGAAGTCGATCAAAGGCTTAAATCGTTTCTTTGCAGTGATGTCATAGCTAAGCAAAGATTTGAGAAACTCATTAGCACCATCTCAATTAAAAGCACTTACCAAAACCCGAGATTTGATGCTTTTAGTTTCCTTAAATGGGAGTCGTTAAAATACCTTCGTTAATGCAGAGTAACGTGCTGAACTAAAAGTCATGTTTGTCGTTTCAATTGGAGCATCTTATTAACGGCTAAATAATCCTGACAATTAACCTTTCCTTACTACAGGCTATTCATTGCAGTTAATGATTTCTCAGATTTCAGGTGATCCCTTGATGTCGCCACACGGCCTATTCCCCCACTCTCTCCATCTCTCTGTCTCCCTTTGTACTAACCACCACCCCTTCCCTGCTTAGGAAATGTCTCAAAATGACCGCCATATGTCCTAAATACCTCGAACACGGCTTCTGTATCCACGGCAGTAGCTGCACCCTGCAACATCTCGACTCCCCCGTAGCCCCCTCCTCCTCCTCCCACCACCTCATCTCCTCCTCCACTCCCTCCGCATACGTTTCATCCACTCCCTCCGCATACGTTTCATCTAGTGACGTCACCCAGCAACACAGTGACGTGCTCATGAACGGCAACATGTTGAAGACTTCCTTCGGGAATCTCACACTCGAGGACATCAGTTCAGCTCCCCCCTTTATCCCGTCCTCGTTACAGCCACAGCAGAATGCGCTGCATACCTCAGCAGGGCTCCACACAGCGGGCATGGGGGCTCCAGGCGGGCTGCATACCTCGCATAACGCTGGGGGAGGGGGGTTACAACCCGTACCCCACATGGACTACTACCTGCCCGCTACCCGCATGGAAATGTCAACCCGCTCCTTCATCCCCTCCCCGCCCCACTTAGAGCAGCCTTCCACAGAGAACCCCTCCGAGAGGGATGTGTATGAAGAACTGCTCTACCAGCAGTCCATCACATCCCTGTTTGTGGAGGCTAAACAACCTGATGTAGACAAGTACTACGGGTTGTACCCACTTGAACCCGAAATAACGACACTTGAACCCCAGTCTACGGCCCACACATTTGCTTACCCCTCGGTTTGTTATCGAGCGTACAGTAGCGTTGATGGGTGCGTTTATACTCTCCAACGCTTCAAAAACTGTCAGATAAACACTTCGGAAACGAAGAAAATTGTGGAGCGATGGCGGGCTATTCAACACCCGAATATCGTGAGTATTTACGATGCGTTTCCGACGCAACAATTCGGCGATAATTCGTTTATCGTGGTGTATGAATTCTGTCCGGGGGCCCGGAATTTGAAACAACTCCATTTCCAGAAGGAGCAGGGTTTCCCGGAAGAAAGCCTGCTCTGGAACTACATAATTCAGTTGACCGCTGCAATTAGGTGCGTACACGCCAATAAACTATCGTGCAGAATGATAAACTCCTCTAAAATAATCATCACGGGTCGCAACAGACTCCGGCTGAACTGTCTGGGGATTATGGAGTTGTTAATGGGCTCAGTGCTGGATGACCCCAACAAACCGTTCCTGGTCCAACATCAGCAGCAGGAGGATATGCTGGATTTGGGTAAGTTGGTCGTGTGTTTGGCGTGTAATTCCATGTCGGCCATTCACCAGACCAACCTGACGAAATCCAGTGACGTAATATCGTCCAGTTACTCGGGTGATGTCCGGATGTTGCTCCAACATCTGCTCAACAAGTCGCCGCAACCTAAGAAAATAAACGATCTCATGCCCATGATAGGAGCTCGGTTTTACACGCACATTGAGAGACTAAGGGTTGAAAACGATACAACTCGGACGGTTCTCCGACAGGAGCTGGAAAACGGACGGTTATTCCGGGTGTTGTGTAAGATAAACTCCGTCCTTGACCGTCCGGAACATCTTATGGACCCTGGGTGGGGGGAGACGAGTGAGAGGTACATTCTTAAGCTTTTCAGAAATTTCCTGTTCCACAAAACGGACGAACGGGGCGTGCCCTGGCTGGATTTACCGCATATTGTACTGTCGTTGAATAAACTGGATTCTGGATCCCTAGAACAACTCATGTTAACTGCCCCACATGTTAGCAGCCCTACAAGTGTTATAATCTGTACCTACAAGGAAGTTAAGAATAACTTTGAGAAGTGCTTTGAGGAAATAGCGATGGGTCAGGCTAGTTAACTGCAATCTTGAAGAGAAGATATCTGGAATAAAGTGGGGGATGAAGCCCAAAAATGGAATTATGATACAGCCTATGTTCGCAAGTTTTGAGCCTAGGGTTTTTAAGGTTTTTAGGCTTCATCCCTTCGCCCAATGAAATATTATAACATTTTTTGTATATAGCATTGATATATTTCAAATTGCGTTTGGAGATCTATGATATGAGCTTATTGATATAATACGTTAATTTCCTTGACTAACCCCTGCCTACATTTTGTGATATGTGTTTTAGCTTGCATTCTATACAGAACTGTGATCAGTGACCTTTTTCATAGTTGTGCTGGTGACCACTGACCATATATATTCTAAATCAAATTATATATCGTGATTATTATCCCACGATGGTGTATGCAGACGAGTTGACCGTTAATTCGCGCGCTGATTGGTCAATGTCAAGACGAATGTGGTTTAAGCTAATAGACTGTCGATAATAATAAAAATATCACTTAAGCCGCCCATTTATCACTTGTTTTCTCTAGTTCCACCTTCCTCCCCCATTCCCTTGACTCAGCGCACGATACATTCTGCTTTTAAGTGTATACTCTACAGTGCCCTTTAAACCAATACTGTCGGTGGATTATGTAAATTTCAGCATTTCATGTGATCTGGTGGCTGCCAAATAAGCGGGCCCGGTGGGCCTGAAATTCTGATGCAACTATAAATTGTGTATGTTCCTTGAAGTAATGGGTCTTGAAAGCATTGTCCTATCATCTTCTAACCAAATTTGTAGCTTTGGAACGGACAAAATAAAAACGGCTATTATAGAATAAATTTTGAGCTAAATAGGAGTCGTCAAAATTCTTCATGTGGGAGAATGTATACTAATTCGGCCCCCCCGTAATTGCCACTGTAGGGTAATGATTGTTTTTAAATGCGAGTAAGTTTTAAGTGAAAACGATGCAGTAACAAAATGGGCCACGCCCTTTTGTAGCTGATCAATCATCATCTTCAGATAATTTTCAGATCATAGTGGTTATGGTCCATCATCTTATACAAAAGTGTTTTGTATCGTTTTTATATGATATACATTGCCGTGAAAAGTTGGGTGCAATGAAAAGTTACTTTCAATTCGATTGCAAGGATTAAGAACGAACAATTTAAAGAATCTAGTTGAATCTTCAGTGATTTTGCACGCAATTTTGTTCAATATCAAAGTGAAATAATACATGGCAAGATTGGATACCTTCATGCTGACTGATTGACTTTAAATGCAAGATGGGTTATAATACTTGATATATAATTGAAGTGAAGTTTGTTTTGCGGATGATCTCTTGAAAAGTCCCTAATATTTGGAAATTACCATCCACCGGGTTGAAATACTGTTTGCAAATATATATCTTCTGAATTTCTTTTCTTTTTTCAGACAGATATACATCGATATATGTATGAAAATTTTTAAATTTTAAATAGTTTTGATACGATTATTAATATGATATTGATACATTGCAATACGATTCGCCCCTAAAACCATCATAATATACTTAGTTCGTGTACGAATGATCGGCGGTTGAAATGCATTATCTTTTGCGGCGGCGTTTTAGCTTATATCCGTAGGATACGAAATTGTCGTGACACTAAGTCATTAACCAATCAGGGCGTTAGTTGATAGTCAACTCGCGCGCTGATTGGTCAATATGTCACGACGATTTCGGAATACAATACGTAAGTTAATACGCCTCCTTAAATTAAAATAGTGCGTTTCGTCGTCTATGATTCGTGCACGGATAGCCTGCTAACTAAATATTCTTACCTACAATCCAAGTATCTCATATGATTTGGGTTTCAATATCTGTTGTTGCTGATCTTGGTGCATTGTTTATCGGCAGTACACGAAAATTCCAAATATATCCATCATCGAATATCATATTCAACAAAGTGAAACGCGTGGTTTGAGACCCATGCTGTGGGGCTGACACCCACTAAAAACCCAGATTAACGCCAACGGTCTCTCTGTTTATGGGCTGATAAAATTAAGTTAGTAGAATAATCCATAACAAAATTATCACTAAATAATATACCTTGTCGGTAATTTTAGGCCTACCGATTCATAATGCACCATTATATTTTCAAGGTCTGGTAAAGCTGTTAGTTAATGCGTCCCTAAGGGACGAAAACCCATAGTGTAGCATCTACGTACTTATGTTCGACTTGACTTTATTTTCTGATATAATTTAGAAATAATTAGATTTAATGCCAAATTATTCTCAAAATTAATTGATTACCAATTGCAATATATAATATGCTTCAAATTTATCATTGTTTTTTTTTCATTTTTCATATTTCAAAGTTTCCAACATACTTACTCAAAGTATGCTTTGATATTATTATTATGCACCCCAAAACCCAAAAGTTTTATCTTTTGCATAATAATGTTATTAAATTTGTACCATCTTTATACATTTTGATTTTGAACTATGCCAGCGCAAAATACCTTACGAGACATATTTATTTGGAACTAATTCTTTGGATCGAAATTCTGGGTGTTCGAAAATATGGGTATTCATACCAATATTACCCACGTTATCGTATGATGATGACGTCATATTGAAATTTTACCTTGGGTTCAAAATACAAGGATTGTTTCGTAAAATCCTCAGATTTCGCTCTTCATGAATATGTCTCGTAAGGCATTTTGAATTAGAACTATATACAAGCGCAAAACAGTTGATTGAGAGAACTTGTGGAGAAATTGCCGACAGAATTATTGTTGCATGGGTTGTGATTTGAGTATTCTAATACATGCTGCGCACAGTATCAGCAAAAATGATGCAAATTATACGGTGTATTAAAGCAAACCCACTTTATTTGATACATTGACCAATCAACGCACGTGTTGGTCGTAAATTCGGGTGCTGATTGATCGATTTTAGGACGATTTCGCGATCCTACGGGGTAATAGATAGGCAATACGCTGCTGATGTTAGCGGCTAATTCATCTCTGTGCGTGGCATGCGTTGGAAATAGAAGGGGTTAAAACTGAGGTAAATCTTATTAATTGAGATTAAATTAACAATAATTATGATAGTATATTCTTCAGGTTTTCTTTCTTAATGTTCGGGAAGTATATTGCATATTGGTGTCAGAGTACTAAAACTTCTTGGGAGCTCCTGGACTCAAACAAATCGTGAGCTCTAGCTAAATACATATATTGCAACTTAGTTCATGGCAAAAGTGAAATTAAGCCAAACTAGCTGCTAAAATCTATGTCAATGTAATTTTAAGCTAGAGTTAGCTGATGCAGAGACGAGAGTCCTAAACCGGTCTTATTTTGTTGATATAATAATTCTCTTTCTTTTGGGACCGTAATAACTGAACTAAATACGTCATACTTTGGAAACTCTCCGGTATTGCCGAAATAATTCTTTAACTTGTGTAGTCTTAAGTCATTTTTTTTTCTTTCTTTGATGTTCCTTTTTACGAAGGAGTCAGTTGCGGAAATTTCAGACCCCATACTCTCAATTTTGTCCATCTTAGTTGATTGTTTTTGATTGAATCATATAAATAACAATTCATACTGTTTTGGGTTAATGAATTTTATGTGCATTTTATGGTATAAATAAAGTCTTTGCTAGTCTCCATTCACGAACAATATGCTGTGTTCTGGCGTCATGTTGACGTGGCTATTATTTCCTTGATTTTGTTAATTTTGATTTGACTTCCTTCACCTTAATGAATTAATTTCATACGCATTTTTGGGTGGGTTAATGCAGAATTTAATCGTAAGGGTTATGGGGTTTGAAACCGTTGAAACTGCTAACCATCTCAAGGAAGAATTCATCCGGAATTCAAACTTTCGTTGAAGGATATGCAATCGCCAAATTTATCCCCTTATTTAGCGCTAAATCTACCACTAGGCATCCGGAGATTTCTAGTTACTCACAGCCCTTCACGCTCAACCAATCAGATTGCAGTATCACGCCAATCATGCGCTGCGATTGGTCAGATCACGATGTGCTATGGGAAAACTGGAAGAATTCTAAAGTAAGAGAAAGGAGATACATATTACGCGACAACTATGAAGATTGTTTTTGTTAAATGTTTATAATGTATAGTTCGAACCTATTATATTTCATTTTCATTTGTGTTCGGTGAGAGTGTTTTGAAATGTATACAATGTATAGTTTATACAAAAATGTATAATGTATACAGCCGGTCAACAAATTGGACCAAAATCATTGATTAACCTACAGACGTATCGATGTACGAATCCTTTTTAGCCATGAAAAATGAAATGGCGTGGGATTACAAAGTTGCCAATTATCAAGAAATTTGACAGAATTATCGATGATTTCTCTCAATTTTCCCCTCGAATTTAGGAAAAACATTTCTACCATTTGAAAAACCGGTATTTACTGAAACACTCTTCAACACTGATTGAACTGTTACCTAGGAACGGTAACGCAAATGTATGTTATTTGATGCTACTATTTCACCATTTTACATCCCAAAAACCTGCGTCCTCAAATTCAAAAGAAATGAAATCGACCCTACTTCTATCTCTGATCATTGCTGACTGATTATTATCAAATCTAGAGGCTCAAGTATGATTCGTGCCAACTGATCATGACCAAATTCGCATTTCTCCACAAAACTGCCCTTAAAATTTGCATAATTTCGATACAATATTCTCTTAAGGGGATGTATTCTAGGTGTAGAATGTAGTGTCAGATATTCTATACATTATTAATGATGCTGTCTACATTGATTGTCCAGATCGAGAGATGGTTCAATTCTTACATATTTGAAATTCATGTACGTGTTTCACTGCTTACTTCCCATCTACGGCCTTGCCAACACTCCTTACACCTGAATTATCGGTCCAATTCTCTTAGCATTGATAAACTTCTTTCAATGGCCATGGAAGATGAAATGAAGTCCCGCCAGCCTTAATTCTGTCCTCTTTGTGCAAAGCAATTCAACGATAAAAGAAGCCATGTCGTGTTTTTCCAACGCAGCATATAAAATGGGACAATTTTGCAGATACACCCAATGTACTAGCACGATTTTTACCTTGTGTGCGTGAAAATTTTAAAATAGCTCACATTATTTTACGCCGCGCACGACCGTACATATTGTGATTCTGTCTGATTTAACGTATATTTCAGCGTCTGAAACGGGCAAACAGAAGTTGACCGAGAACAAATTCCTGACCCGAGCCAAGGGGAACAGATTTGATCCAACGAAGGCTAACTTCAAGATGTGCCGGATCTGCCGAGTTGCTACACACCACCCTAAAGCTCACTATTGTCAAGGTAGAGTTTAGATTCATCGTTTTTGCTAATATTTGCTAGAATAAAGCGGGGGCCTTTCGACCCTCCGGAGGTCCATCTTCATGATTCTCAACATGCTTTTCTCTGACCAGTTAAGTATTCTACCCTCAACATGAACACATCTTCTTTCAGCGTGTGCGTACAAGAAAAGCATCTGTTGCATGTGCGGTAAAACGCTCATGTCAACCAAGAATTACAAGATGTCCAGCACTTGAAAACACCCCTCCCTCGATCACAGATATACCTTGGAATCAGAACAATGGGACGAATATTGCGTTATTTCAGACGAATGCTTGGTGATCCCAGGCCTGCTGACGCAGCCGCGGTTCGGCATACATCGCGAAAGGGACTTCGTGATAGTTATTAGTTAAACAATTATTTGACCAGCGGTTCCATGTATTAATTATTGGGTAATTGTGAAAGTATTAAGTGGAATAAAAGACTCGAAACGTTTATTGAGAGTTGGTTAATTACTTATTCCAACCATATTTTTGCGAATTTTGTTTCAAAACAGTTGAGGTAGCAATTTCGTGCAAATGCCGTTTTTTTCTTTGGTACTTGTACAAAAGTTTTGCAAATGCCATGAGATAAACTGTTGTCGGCAAGGTTTTTGAAATTTCGACCAACTCAAGATTCAAATTGTTATAAAAGTTTGAAGATAGAAAGTTGGGTTGATGTTCATTTTTGCAGCAAATCTCTGACATTTTCTTCTTGCAACACGTACGTATGTGCAAAACTGAGAGAATTTCAAAGAGTACCGTATGGGAATTTCACGTTCAGAACAGCGTTTTGTATGTATATTTTGTAAAACCCTGTAAAATAATTCAAATTTTATCATGCTGAAAACATGTTTCATTATTTGACTTTTATGTAGGGGTTCGTCTATCGAGGATTTGCTCAAATGATCCGTTGAGAATAAAATCTGAGAATTTGGGGGGGGGGAGTTCATACTCGTGAAATGAAATTGAATTTCAAATTTCATCCGCGAGAGTAATTCAATAGTCAATTGGTTTAATAGTTCAAGTTGGCTGTTGCATTGGTCTCGCGAAGTAAAGTGGTGTCAGTGATACGCCAGAAGTACTACTGTAGACTGGTTTCAGTGATACGTAAGACTGGTTTCAGTGATACGTAAGACTGGTGTCAGTGATACGTAAGACTGGTGTCAGTGATACGTAAGACTGGTGCCAGTGATACGTCAGACTGGTGTCATTATTGTAGACTGGTGTCAGTGATACGTCAGACTGGTGTCAGTGATACGTCAGACTGGTGTCAGTGATACGTCAGACTGGTGCCAGTGATACGTCAGACTGGTGTCAGTGATACGCAGACTGGTGTCAGTGATACGTTAGACTGATGTCACTGTCAGTGTTACATCAGACTGGTGTCACTGTCAACTGTCAGTGATACGTCAGACTGGTGTCAGTGATACGTCAGAATGGTGTCAGTGATTCGTTAGACTGATGTCACTGTCAGTGTTACATCAGACTGGTGTCAGTGATACGTCAGACTGGTTTCAGTGATACGCAGACTGGTGTCAGTGATACGTCAGACTGGTGTCAGTGATACGTCAGACTAGTATTAGTGATACGTCATACTGGTATCAGTGATACGTCAGACTGGTGTCAGTGATAAGGCAGACTTGTGTCAATGATACGTCAGACTCAGACTGATGTCAGTGATACGTCAGACTGATGTCAGTGATACGTCAGACTGATGTCAGTGATACGTCAGACTGATGTCAGTGATACATCAGGCTGATGTCAGTGATACATTAGACTGGTGTCAGTGATGCGTCAGAGTCAGACTGATGTCAGTGATACGTCAGACTGGTGATAGTGATACTGATACGGAAGACTCAGACTGATGTCAGTGATGTATTGCATCTAATCCAAACGTGAAAATGTCAGTGATACGTCAGACTATGGTGTCAAATTATTAAAATTAAATTGGTCGTGATCCATTGTGTCAACGGATCCGTCGAGTAAAAAAGAAAGAAAACTGGTGTCAATGGATACGTCAGACTGGTGTCAGTGATACTTGAGTCCAATGGATACTCAGACTGGTGTCAAATGATCCTGAGTCAAATGATCCACATGTCAAAATGTTGGATCTAATTCTCGTAATTAGAAAATAGTAGATTATTTAGAAGTTAAGACTTTTAGAATTCTGACCATTTTTCGACGTGGATCCATTTTTCCACGAGATCCAATAATAAAATGGATCCATTCATTTAATGGATCCATTGGTAAAAATGGTTCATTGAAAAATGAAACTGATGGCCAATGGATTATTCCATTGAGTCCAATGGATCCATTGAGTCCTTTATGGATGGCCCGGCCCTAGAATTATATTTTTGTATACTCCTTTTTGCAGGGCTTGGAAGGGGAAATTCCGACGATACTCGGATTTTCTAATTTAGTTCTCGGTTCTCCAAAACATTTTGGGCCCATTTGGCGCAAATTTTTTACAAAAGTTTGAGCCAACTGAGTCCAAAAATTCGGTACACTCTGAAATGGATATTGAATTGTAGGGTAACTGTTTGACTGCAATTTCATGACCGTTTATTTTTCCAAATGTTCCCATGCATATTCGTAGTCAGGTGCCTTAGTAAGTAAACATCCAGTACAAATAGGAAACGACAGGATAACCGAACCAGGCTTTTTAGCCAACCGAAACTGAAAGCCGATTTATTGAGAAATGGTAACCGATCGTTTGCTAAAGTACAAATTGAAATAGTACAAATTGAAATAGTGAAGTTGTGACACTCTCTAATGACGGGGTGTTGAACTTGAAGTTAGTTTAGAACATTTCAACTAATGACCAGGTGGATGTAAAAATGCCACTCCCTTTTGCGATAATCCAAAAATTTCCACTCCCAGAAATAGTCTTGTAATTTTTTGCAGAATCTTACATGAATCCAATGTCGACTTTTTCAATCAATTAAATTTCGAATATTTTCTATTTTCAATCACCATTTAATGAGCATTGGAAACTTTTCTGAAAGTTTCATCGCGATTCGATGAAAGATGAGGAAGATACAACCATGTCACTGTGGCTCGTATGAGCTACGAAACGCAAAATATTGGCCCCAAACTGAATTATTGTTCACGTGCGCGGAATGAATTCTTACGCGCGCTATTGCAATGCACGTGTGAACTATCACACGCTGTTTCACTTTTCAGATTTGTTTTACGTTTACGCCGATCCGACTTTATGTACAAAATGCGTCCAAATTTTGACCAGTTGAATTTTATATTTAGAAGCCCATAACTTATTGCTTCCAAAAGATGTTCATGCATTAAGTCAGACCGTCATTAAACTTTAATCTTATCGATTTACTGATAAGGGATTACTGATAAACTGCAGTTTATCAGTAATCCGTTAATCCGTTATCAGTTTATCGATAAGATAAAAAGCCAAATCCTTCCTTCACATGTGAAGCAGGATTTGGCCTTTTTCAAATATTTTACCTTCAGTTTGAGCGACAGATTCGCTTGAAATTCCTTTTTTCGAGTTTTTCCGTCGATTAAAATCGATATTTTGATCTCAGGACATCTTTTTTCACTCTTACGCTAAACCTAACCCAGTCCCTCCATAAAACCTTTGTTCGGAGTTGAAACTTAACGAGATGAAATGTCGTGAGATAAAATGTTCGTTCCGCATTCAAATAACGTACAACGTCATCGTCATGAAAGCCTCCTTTGAATTATTATACTTCAAACGTTTAAAATTTAGGTTGATTTACCGTTTTTACCGTGTTAAATAATCAATGACATACATATCGTTGCAACGATTAAACATTCTTTATGAAAAAGTAACAAGGTTCGAGGAAAATGAACGTTTGACTTTAATAAGTAGGTACATAATTGAGAATATTTCAGAAAGTAACGTGACACGCATCAATTTCCATTGCTTTTCCGATATGTACCGAGACGATTCAGAATTAGTCCCACAAATTGACTTCTCACTTTCGTTACATCGCATGTTTCTGTCATGAACCAGCAATATTCGAGATTAGAATTCTTCAGTATTTTGCGTGATACTCGCAAATATCATCACGTTATATTTTTGAAATCTGACCCATAAAATAGGCGCATCACATATTTTTCTCGGCCTTCGACGGAACTTCAATTCATAAACTTCTCGATTTATTACGATCACGTACCTTTATTTATAAATCACGTACGGTTACATATAAATTCATTGATATATTTACCCGACGTATAACCGTGAACTTTGCTCGCTGATACAATAATTTGCGTTAGTTTCGGAACGTCCACTGCGCAGTGCACGCGTAAATTGGTTGCGATAGTGTATGATGCTCTCCTTTCTCCTTTACTCAGAGCCATCGCTAAGTTAGCCCTTATGATAAGACCAATTATTCCATATAAGGATGAAGGAAGCTACTCAAAGAGGCTGGTTCACTGAATTCTATTGGCTCCTTCCGTTGTAAACGGCCGCATTCCATTGGCTGAACAGCTCTTAATCAGCTCCCTTATTGGTGACAATAGTACGTACCGAGGTCTCTCATTGGCTCTCCGGCAAGGCACGCAGCGCCCTGATTGGCTCCCCTTCACGCGTGACGAATGACGTCAACACGGTGTACTAATATATTGCCATTGGTCACCAAGTCACGCTGGCGGGCTGCCCTCTGATTGGCTCACCTGGAGTCACGTGGCGCGTTGCTGCGCGCTCATTGGCTCAGCTGTTTAATATCTTTAGAAAAGCGACTCACCGTTTGCTGTCTTCTATGCGCTCTCTCTCTGTGCGATGTGCTACATGCATTGTATAACACTGTGCGTGTGTACGTGCGTGTGTGTGTGTGCGTACACCCAAATCAGATTCCGTTATTATTTTAATCAATTTGTGTTGTTTCGTCACTGTTTAGAGTACATTTCATGTAATACATGAAATGTGTACAGGAATGTACATAGATTGCGTAATATATTGTGCATCGTGGAGCATCATCAGTCTTCGCCTTTTATATTATTGCAAATGTTTTGCCTCATTAGTGGATGTAAAATTAGTAGTACATTGTACAATATTCATATATCGATTGTGTACTTTGTATGTTCTTGATGGTAGTTCTTTCTCTGAATCTCTGATGGTGAATCTCCTGTATTGTATAGAATTCCCATTTTATATTTTGTATACATTTGGTATACATCGGACATCTGCGATACATTGTACATTGTACATTTCTCCGATTAGCAAGTTGATTCGACAGTTCATGTTTGTATAAAGTGTGATGTGATTGAATGTGTGTTGGGTTGTATCGGATTACGTACTTGGCTGTCGACAACCTAATTTAATACATGATAACTTGATAATAATAATCGTTATTAGAATCTTGCTTCAACCTTAAATATGTGAGACTTATTCTCAATGTACAAATATGATTGTTTCTTTTTTGAGAAATTTGTGATATTTGATTCAGTTTGTCAGTTTATGCAGCCTTTGCTTCCACTCATTTGGCAACTTGCACAAGTTCCAGCTAGTTCTTTTCGGAAGATTTGATCCTTATCTAGTGAATTCTGTACTTTCTTGCATCTGAAGGATTTTAAGTCATGATGTGCATTTGTTCTGAAGTTGTGATCTGAGCTTCCCTCTCATTGCCTGAAAATGTTCTTATAGTCTCAACGCCTGATTTTGCCATGAATATTTGGTACTCAAAATGTTCTGGTTTCCGCATATCTGGTTATTTGGATAAATGTACAATTTTCATCATACTCAGTACTATCATACATTCTTTGTACATATTTCGAAGTCTCTGGTCATTTATTTGATGAATTCTGTATAATTTCTTCAATTACTCCGAAGAAAGTCTTCATTTCATCCCCTTGCCACGAAGATCTAATAGTCATTTCATTGTAAAGATCTCAACGTTTGATTTTATAATAAAGTACTGCTTTCTGCAGATATCCGGTCAGTTTAATGAATGTACAATTTTCCTTCTTGAACCGTTTACTGATGATAAGATAGGAACCCGCTACATTTACTTAGCAAGTCGCTCCAAGGAATCTGGTTTTAGTAAAATCCGTTGGCACATACGCACATAAATTGTCACCAGAAGGTTCTACTAAAGAATATAATACAGCCCTCCCCTCCTTAAACAGCTATCTGCTGGTCTTGAGTCTAGAGCCCCTGTACATTCTATCATGCAAATATCTCATGCATTATGCATGTAATTACATGAAATTGCTGATTAGATATGGGTGTAATTACAGGTCCTTACAATAGCAATATATTCCTTACAACCAGTGTAAATTCCTGTGTGCAGTTGGTATGTGCATAGGAATTTAATGATGGAATGCTAACTCTCTATCTCTCTGGCTTGCGTATATTTGGTATGATTTCGCAATTAGCATCCCTGATAGCAGTTATCAAAAGTCAAAAGTTTGCACACCTATAACTTCCTACTTTCCTATAACACCAATCTAGTCACTCTAAGAAGCTGTGAAAGATGTTATTACACAATTTCATATCCCTCATGCAATTTTCTTTCAAGATATCTTGATTTTCATCATCTTTCGATCAATTACAATTCGCACAATTGTTTTGTTTGGATAACACAAGTTAAGTAATTCAGTTTTCCTATTGCACATCTGGTTCCAATAATAATTATGTTACGAAATAAAATCTGAACAAAAATCGTGTTAGCGGAAACTGCCTTGAATTATGTTATTTTAAGGTTTTATCAAAACCCTACAAGTTCACAGACTTTCTTTCTTCATATAAATCAAATGTGGGTGATATCCTCTATCCAGTCACGCGGATTTGCTTTTCATCTCAAATCCACTGCCAATTTTATATCGCGTGATATGTGAAAATTATTGAGAAAATTGAGAAAGGATGATCAGAGTGTTATGGCTGAAATGTATGAATTCTATTTTATCAGAACAATGCGTTCTTCAAATCGGAATATTTTGATAGACACAACAGCGATAATTGTCAATCTTAAATGGCTCCTATTTGCGCATTTGATGTTAAATTTACCATTTCTTAATTTTTACCGTAATTGGGTCATTAATCATGGTTAATCAGTTGGTATAATGTCAATTTGCTGTCTATTATCTAGGAACAAAAGTTAACCGATTATCACTGATTCCAATCTGTCAAAATATAATTGAGTGATTAGGATTTAGGTTCATTTGATTGGTCCACATGAAATTAGGCAACTTGTTATCTATGCTTTCGTGCCGTCTTTCTGTTATCCTAATAGAGTAATGAAGAAATGGGATGATAAAACGTAAAACGTTGAAATGTTCAGCGATAAGAAACGAGGTTTTACGAAATAAGCTAACTTACAGTTGATTTTATGAAGGAGTACTTAGTATTTATGCATGGCAGAATTTTTGTTTCGCATGGGAGCCTGGGCTTAGTCCGGTTCCATCATGGTCTCAGCTGCGGCTGTATGCCTTCGATCTCTCGAAACTGGAATCGGCACGCCTCGTCCATTATATTCCACTTTCCAACTTCACACGGCTGCGCTTTGGTCGTACAAGTTACGGTATAGAGCCACTTGCACTATGCCATTCAAAATGTTTCCCATATTAACAGTCATTCGACTCAGCGACCACTTTAACCGGGAAAGTTGCCATGCAACTGCCGGAAAATGGGTTTCAGCTTTTAGGGATCGTTCACATATTACGTAATCACCTGGAGGGGGGAGGGGGTTTCCAAATGATTACGTTACATGTTATTGTAACAAATACAACTACTGTAAACTTGATTACGAGGGGGAGGGGTTGAAATCGGCCGAAAATTGATCAATATTGGTCAATCACGTAATTTCTTGAAAGGTGATCTGCGATTTCAAATTCCATTCATATCAGTAATTTTCTAACTTTAACATTGAGGCATGTGAAATGTCCGAAAGTGCTGACAATACTCAAAGAGACCCTTATTCTGACTGTAAGTTTAAGAATTGGATGGGTCAATGGGTCAATACGATAACTTCTTACTTACTAATTTTAGGAAGAATCGTATCGATTATTGATATCATCTCTGCTTTGAAAATATTCCGAATTCCGACACGCTTAAAACTGAAATGCTTGCTAAATTTGTCGATAAACGAAATCAAATCAGTGTCATACTTTAAACCCCCAAGACATGACATGGTCTATTCGCTGCAACTTTGTACTGTGTTTTATAGATTACAATACTTATGCTATCCCAGTACAATTTTTACGTTGACATTCTGATTTGATTACCACTCAAATAAATTTCAGGTGAATTTGGGTATGACGAATTAGGAATAGATGACGGACTAGTAATACATGACGTAAGTATATATGTTTTATCGTTTATTAGTCGTCCAATCACAGAATGCTTATTCTTGTTTTGGTTATCGTAGTAAGTGGTCCGTTTATTCCATTATGAACAATACGTTGCATGGAACTACTATGTACAATGTACATTGTATGTTATACGCCGACGCAAAAACAGTTGTTGTCAGCTTTACCTTTCGCCTTGTATCATGGTACCATGTAAATGAGTAAAACCTTTCATTTTGAAACGTAAACTCAAGAGTAGAAAAAACCCTTAAATGATTTTGAAATTCGTATATCTCAGGATGAAAACGAAGGTGCTGTAGAAGAAGATGATGCCAAGGAAGATCACGAAGAGGATGAGGATGTTGAAGTTGAAACTTGTGCCACTGACAGCGCCGCCCCACAACACTCAGATCAAGTGAAGTTATGCGATTATGACATTGAAGATGAAGAAATGAGGGATGAGACGAAACGATCTGGTGATGATGCGGGGATGAAAACTTCTGAAACTTCAGCTGATCGAGAAGTGACCATGGAGCAACCTGATTCTCACGTGATGAACGTTGGTGATAAGGGCCAAAGTGGACGGGATTTTGAGGGCGCCGCCGCAGCTGTTTCGACTGCAGATACACGAACCATTATTGAAAAGCTTGTCTGTGATGTAAGTTTTATCGAATATTTTAAACTAGTCGAAATACGCGATTTGAATAACTCTTACCGTTGGCTCATAATGACTTGACCTCAGCCGTCATCTTGGGGATATTTCGACAAATTCTTCTTGTCATTACACAGTTTCACTTCTTTTTCAGGAGCCTAGCATCATCAAGCAAGAGCAGACGACTGAACTGGAGGCAGATGATCATCAGATCTGCGTTTCAGAACCACTGAGTACCTCCACCGTCTCGGCTTTATCTGGTAATTCAAGGGGATATAATATAGTTCGAAATTTCTCTTTGATCACGTAATGTTACAGGATTTTTCGCATTTTTGACAAATACAATACTTGGTTTCGAGTCTGTAACACGGTGTGCGAGCGAGAATTTTAGAACATGTTCATTGTTCACTAGACAGCGATTCCAATCTAGTCTAGGAAATGTTTCCTTGCGTTTGACAAATGACTTCTCCAGGTATCGTGATAGAACCAGTCTCCGATGAGGAGGAAAGTCCTGAAGTTGACATCCAGGTAGCTCGACCGGAGGAAGTCGAACAAGACCCTGCTGCCAATAAAGTTGTCGAAAACGCTCTCCCGTCGAATGCGCCAGCAGATGAAGCTATTGAAGCTGTATCTGATGATGATGAAGACGTTCTTCAACAGAAAGACGAGGAGAAAGTCGATGATTTGATCACGGAAGCCATTACACCTCCTCCTGTTCCAGATGATTCCGAAGATCTCAGGGAATCACCTCGAGAATTCAGGAATTCCGAGGATTATAGACATTCCGAGGATGTTCTCGACATATCAGATCCTGATGACGGTGATATTCTGATACAGGATTCCCTCGATAAATCCTCACATTTGAATCCTCAATCCTCACGCAATCCTCAATCTTCAATAGTTCCGACCAGCTATGAATCATCGGCTCCTGGCGCCAAGTCGCCTGAGCCTGTTACCCTTGCTGATGTTACAGATTCAAGTTTTGAAGTTTCCGAAGATGATGCCATCATGGCCACTGAACCTGATGATGTCATCAGTTCATCACTCACGGTAGATGAAGAACCTAGCACTACATCAGCAGAAATCACCAAACCTCTATCTCCCGTCACCCCAACTTTACAATGCTCAGAAAGTCTCAGCCTGATCCCTGATTCATCTTCATCTAACCCTGAAGATTCCACGACTAACATAGATAAGCCTCCTGTAGATAAGACTACCATGGATGCAATTACCATAGTTACAACGACCATGGATACCAGTTCTATAGAAACGAGCATCATTGATACCACTTCCATAGATACCTCTACGACTGTCATAGACACCTCTTTGACAACTGTAGATACCTCTTTGACTACCGTAGATACTTCTGTGACTGCCATAGATACTAGTGCACCTACCGTTATAAGAACAACATCAGTATCCCCGGAACCAGTTGCCATGGAAACTGACTCCATCCCTCTTAGTGTCTCCTCAATACCCAGTACTTCTCCTGTTGAAATCCCTCCAATCAGCGAGCAGGAATCTGTTTCAGAACCAATCAGCATTGAGGAATCTCTGTCAGAACCAACCAGTTTGGAGTTTTCAGCTCCAATGGGCACCGAAGACATCATATCTTCTTCCTCTGACAACACGATCCCTGATGTCAGTGTCACCAGTTCCTCACCGCCCATAATTACCACTCTGACAACTTCATCATCTGCCGATGATTCGTCGGCAATTTCTTCAACCGCTCCAGGTCCTGCGACAACTGCCGAGACCAACCTTATCTCGACAATGTCGACAACTCAACTTGTGTCGACACTCTCGACAATAGCTAGTCTAGCAAGGAATTCCCAGCCCTGCTCTTCCTCTTCTTTACCTTCCTCTTCTTCTTCTTCTTCGAATCCCACCCCGCCCGCACCAGCCTCCGAGCCCTCCACATCACAGAAGAAACGAAAGGTGGAAAAACCGTTTGAACCGGGGATAATCTGGATTAAACCGGAGCCGGTTGAAGCGGATGAGCCTCAGGTGAATAATTTCACTTTTTATTGTCTTTTTCTAGTTTTTATTTAGGTTGGACAGCAAATAAGACAAACAGTTATTGACTGGACCTTGCTATTTTTGTTTGAAATACTCTTATAATTCCATCCTATGTAAATCAATCAATAAGTGATATCAAGTGAACATAAATCAGAAAAATAAGCCTGTGAAAATTATCTAATTTCTAAACTGCAGGTGATCCCACCGCCTCCCGAAACCATTGCATCGTCGCTCATGCCATCGTCGTCTCGGAAGCGACGGTTGGAAAGGACGACGCTGTCGTCCGGACCTCCCAATGTCACGGCATCGCAGAGCAACACGACAGGTAAGTTTACCCACAGGTCCATTTGACATTGACCAATCAGCGCGCGAGGTAACTGCAAACTCGCACGCTGATTGGTCAATGTCTTGACAGGTTAGTGTTGGGATGTGATGATGTATCTTGTGTGAGAAATGATTATATTATCGTGTACATTAGCATACCCACAGGTCCATTTGACACATTGGCCAATCGGCACACAGGTCTATTTGGCATTGGCCAATCAGCACGCGAGTTGGTGGTAAACTCGCGCACTGATTGGTCATGGGGATATTTCGGTATCCTACAACAGGTAAACCAGTGTACGCTGCTGATATTAACAGACAAGCAGACACGCGGCCACAAGTGATTAATGAGCGGCCACAAGTGAAACGTGGCCGATTATACACAGCACACGTGACACCAGGCCAAATTTGTCTTCATTAACTGCTTTAAATAAGCATAGTTCCAATCATTTCATAGTCCCTAATCTGCAATATATTTACGTATTTATCATTAGTTCTTATAAGTTCTTTAGTTCTTCTAAAGAAGTCAATGAACAAAATTTTAGAGACTCACATGCGACATAATGCGAAGAAGCGCAACAAATTCTACTGTACAATATAATTGGAAATTCTGGCATTACTGTGAAATATATAAAATACGTAAGTTTTGGCCAATTATTGCCGTCATTCGTTAATCGCAAAAAGTATAAATTCTACAATCAATATTCGAAGCTATTTTTTCAAAATTATGTATTTTTTGTTGCGTCGCAATACTATTTTCGACACGAGTCTGGTAGCATTAGAGACGATTAATATGCAAACATTCTGCAGGGTCAGGAGGCGAGGATTTACAAACTCAGCTCCGTAAAATGCTGCAGAGCGGATCAGGAGGGAATCTACTGGCGTCCCTCCTGGCTTCCCTTCCACCTGATGTCACCAGCAACCTTCTCACTAAAGTCATGCAGGTATATTGCATAATGTTCCTTGTGTATAGTGTACTGTGTGTACTAAGTCCATGTTTGTATAATGAACTGTGCGTACAATGTACTGTGTGTACAATGTACTGTGTGTATAATGTATTCGAGAGGGAATCTTCTAGCCATGATGCCAACATCGGCCTGTTTTATCCAATTGTTTCGTGTTGGTTGGTTTAGTGATTGTTATTTATGTATTCCTGTATTTAATGTACTGTGTATTCGTGTGTGTAATGTACAGGAAAAGTGTATAAGGTTGCTGAAACAGGTGCTAAACTTTGGGAGATGTTGTTTACTAAGCGTGTATAACTCAATATTATTACCGCAATAAAACTAGCGACATTTTTATGTTGGGTGTCAGGTTCGGACTTTTATCAACGACGTTTGGATTTTAAGACTTAATCAACCGTGTTATCAATTTACATCAATGGCGCCCAACACCTATCATCACACCACAAAAAACTTGATAACACCATAAAATCCTTAGCGATACTCTGGAAACATCCTAGCAACCGCCTTAACAACCCCCTAGCAACACGTTTCACCTTTGGTTGCTTGGCAACAACCATATAGCTAGGTAACAACCATATAGCTATAGCAACACTCACATTTTCCTTTTCAGACGCAGCAACAAAACTCGCAACAGAACCCACCACAACAACAACAACAACAGTCACAGAACTTAGCAACCAGTCTCCTCGTCCCCTCAAACGATCAGCAGCAACAATCATCCCAACCATCTGCCACTAATCTCCTTCATCCCTCGAACCAGTTCCAGGGAAACACGAACAGCAGCCAGAACTTCGTGCAGAACTTGTCCCCCAGGATGCAGACAGGTTTGAGGAAGGAAAAGGCGGTTTGATTGATTAAAGATGATGGGTTTTGTTCCAAATATAGGATGGTTTTTGTTACAAGTTTTGTGCCGTTAGATCGAATTTGGCTGGCTAGATCGAATTTGGCAAGATCGAATTTGGCTGGCTAGTGAATTGATAACCTAGGAAGTTCTGGGGTAACTTATGCTCTTCTAACTTTTTATGGGTTCGTTAGGTAGACAACGGCAGTACTGACCAGGTCATAACATCACAGGACCAGGATTACAGACAGGCGGCAACATGCAGACAGGAATCCAACAACAACAGACCCCCGCACAGAACCACTCACCTGGCATGATGCCAATTAACTCATCCATCCAGCAGCAGGGCCACTTCTCTCAGGGCTCACAGCAGATTCAAGTGGCCGGGTCTCCTATAGCCGGCAACCAGCAGGTACACGTGGATAGTTATTATTATTTGGAATTACGTAGTTTTAGGTTCTATGAGGAAAGTGTTGCTTGTTGGACTTTCGGTTTCTTCCGGAAAATTAAACTTTTAGTTTCGCTTTTGGACCGAATGTGATACAGATATTTCCGGATTCACTGGCTATAGCCAGTTTTATTTCATACTGCTCCCATTGTCGCTAGAAACCATTATATCATCAAGACGTGATCATGATAAGTATTATAGTCTGGTCAGTTAAGGGCTGCAGGCTGCAACGGCTTGACGGAACATTTAGACCGGTTGAATCAAGTAGTTTTGGCCATCCTGATTTCAGATCCGCGGAGACCCAAGCACCGTAGGTGGTGCAACATGGCGCAATTGCGCCATTTTGGCGCCAAGGCGCCAAAATACTAACTTTTGATAGGACGGTCGTAGAGACTTCATTTTTTAACTAAACGAACCGCAATGGCCATGTTTATATACGAATTTTTAATAAACATATGCCCTAAAATGCTCACAAACCGAGTTATGGACGAAAAACTGTTTTTGGTCTACGCGTTTGCGTAAATTTGGGGATTTTTCATAACTCGGGCTAGGAAGGTCGTAGAGACTTCGTTTATGGCTCAAAATAACCACAATGGCCATGTTTCTATACGATTTGTTGAAAAAATATGCCCTAAAATGCTCACAAACCGAGATATTGACGAAAAACTGTTGGCGCCTATATTAGTATATAGTAGACTACAGTCCTTTATAGGTATATCGCTCTAGTTGCTATTCCAATATGAGTATGCACATGCCCCTGTAGAAGGTTTATCACCAGGATGTGCTAGTTTGGTGCCTTTTAAAGCACCCAGGGTACTGTCCCATGTTGCAAGTCGTGGGAACATGCCTAAAATGACCACGCCCTTTTTCGCTGTACGCGCTTGGCTGAAAATTTGAAAGTAACTCTTCTACACTTTTATAGTCATGTGGGGTGTCCAAATTGGGGTTTTCGACGTCACTGAACAACCTCCAAGTATCTGTTTGGCTTTGGTTTTGCTATGAAAACGATTTTTTTACAAATTGCGTTTATGTGCATCAGCTCAAATCTCTGAAAATTGGGAAGAACAATTATTTTGCCCATTG
This sequence comes from Beroe forskalii, assembly GCA_011033025.1. Classification (NCBI taxonomy): domain Eukaryota; kingdom Metazoa; phylum Ctenophora; class Nuda; order Beroida; family Beroidae; genus Beroe; species Beroe forskalii. The sequence continues at coordinate 1,104,672 of WFMF01000011.1, read as the reverse complement.
AAATATACCTTGAGCTGGAGTGTTAACCACCTTAATTGTAATCTATATTGCCGCAGAGCATGTTTGAAGTGTTCACTTGGTCGATCAAACTTTCTTCCTGGAGTAAAGTGGTGGTGGCTGTTGTAGGCATGCACTCATTGATGAAAATTTTAGGATTTTGGACAAATTCAGCCGACGATTTCTGAAACTTGAGAAATGACATTTCATGGCTCTTTGGAGCTCATTATAGAATAACGTGTATTTTTTGACTGCTTAGTGCCTACACTCTGCATATTCTGGCATATACTTACTTAAAATTCCATTGGCAGGCCCCCAAACTCTTCAAGACTCATATCATTGGTAGACATTCAAAGAGCAGTAAGATAGATAGAGCTCAATTTTAGGGCATGTCAAGCCCTTTCCATCTAATGGATAATGCTCAATTTTAGGGTCCTTTCCATTCAAGGAGCAGAACCCCTATTCAATAATCATTAAGTTTTCAAAACCATTTTACTCTAAACAGAGCTTGTCTTAAACTCTTGGCCGTATTACACTCTTGGCCACTTTAACCTCTTTTTATTTCTTTATTTCCAAGGACTCAAGTACAAACTACGATTTCACAACAGTAATACAATAACCTGACTATAATCCGATGCTTCTGTAGCTTTGGCGCAGTGCCAATTAAGGAGTGTAATCCATGTACCTATCTAGTATCTACCTTATTTGCCTGAGACTTCGCTACAACGGTCAGCTCCTCATTTACCCCTCCCCTGACCCTGCACAGTTGAGTGAGCCATCGGGTTCTATATTCTATATGCTTGGGACTTGTAAATCACAATTATGGTGTATTCGATACCAATACACCACTGGCCTATTGAAGACATTTTACTCTTGATCTTGACTTTTCTTGCAATCCAAACTTGAAACCATTGGACTCACAACAGCATAATATGTGCTGGTGAATATCCTCCTAACTCCTAAGATTTCACGCTAGATCATAAACCCAGATTTTCAAACCTCCTATGCAAAGTTTAAGTGCTATCTAGAGCAGAAGTACTTCGCTAGAGTTTAAATATGTGGCAAAAGTTGTGATGCGACCTTTTACCCCCTGCTTTGCCTTTGGTCTGTACTTTATTCTGAGGGGGGATCCGACACCCTTGGATGTTCCCTCGTGATGTGGAACGACAGACATGTTCAGGGATCCACCAGGACTTCCAAAGCCCCTGAAGCATGCCACCACTCCTTCAACAGCCTGATCAGCTATCAGCACCCCTCAATCCAGAGAGGAACTTCCTTCGCCCAATCTACCAGAGAGAAGAAGGGAACGAACGGATCCAGAAGCTGGTCTCAGCTTCTCAGAGAACACTCCCTCGAGCTGACACACTTCTTCGTGAAATTGGAATTGCTTATAATTATACGTAACTTGTGTGAATTGCACTATGTTATGTATAATGCTTATAATGGTTTGTGGCGGAGCTTTACAAAACGCTTTCCATTTCTATACGAATGGGGGATGAAAAGACGGGGGTGGGGGCAAAAAGTCACACCAGTAAAAAATGGCGAATTGCTCAAATCAAGAGCAGAAGTGACAGCCAAGCCTATTCTATTTGACAATTCGTGAACTCAACTCTGGCAATATTTTCCTCTAGACTGCACCTTAAGACCTTATCATAGTCGGCATTTTCCCATCCCTTTTGATATCACTTGCACTTAAATCAGGAAAACACTTGAACTTCTCTCTTTGCACAACTTAACGATATTGACGGCACTGTATTATAAACTCTTGACAGTAATTGACTCTTGATTTCACTTAAAGGCAAGTAAATTTTGGCAGTATTTTACTCTTGACACGCCTTGGCATCAAATTTGTCTTAGGCTGCCGGACGACTGTGCACATAGGAGCTCAATAATTGACAGGGTAGCGTGTGAAAATGGGGGAGTAGCCCAATATTATTGACATCATAATAAAATTTGCCCTTGCTCTTGACTGAGTCGATGATGTAAATTGTAAAAGCTGAATGGTAAAGAAGTCAAGATTCTAGTGCAAGTTAACATGCAGTCATGAGAATATGATGCTACATAATAGTAAAATATTACTAGGGAAGTTCAACAACCTGATCTGTGGAATTGGGAGTTCAAGGGATTAGTATAGAGTGAGCCACATTCAGGAATAGAATGGTATCAAAAAACCCATGCATACCAGACAGAATGGTGGAAGTTCAAGTGCTGTCAAGGAGTTATGGTAACAGAGTTACATAACTCCATAACTCCAATTAAGAGAGCTGAAGCAGTCATGTGCAATTGAGTAAGGTGCTGTTAATAGGAGTAAGGTGCCTTCAAGAGTATACTGTAATGGTGCCATGAGTACAATGGTGTCAAGAATTATTAGTAAAGTGCCAGTGGTTCGTCCCGATCCTTGCATACGATGAAAAGGTGTTTGAAAAGAATCTATTTCTCAAGTTTCAAAAGTCACCTTACAGTAATATGAGGCTGAATTTGTTCAAATAGTCATCAATGCGAATAAACGAATAAACACTTCAAACATGCTCTGCGGCAATATAAATTACAATTAAGGTGGTTAACACTCCAGCTCAAGGTATATTTCAATGGGCAAAATAATGTTTCTTCCCAATTTTCAGAGATTTGAGCTGATGCACATAAACGCAATTTGTAAGAAAAATCGTTTCATAGCAAAACCAAAGCGAATATGGCCAAACTGATACTTGGAGGTTGTTCAGTGACGTCGAAAACCCCAATTTGGACACCCCACATGACTATAAAAGTGTAGAAGAGTTACTTTCAAATTTTCAGCCAAGCGCGTACAGCGAAAAAGGGCGTGGTCATTTTAGGCATGTTCCCAAATGACTTGCAACATGGGACAGTACCCTGGGTGCTTTAAAAAGGCACCAAACTAGCACATCCTGGTGATAAACCTTCTACAGGGGCATGTGCATACTCATATTGGAATAGCAACTAGAGCGATATACTATAAAGGACTGTAGTCTACTATATACTAATATAGGCGTCAACAGTTTGTCGTCAATATCTCGGTTTAGAGCATTTTAGGCATATTTTTCAACAAATCGTATAAAAACTTGGCCATTGTGGTTATTTTGAGCCATAAACGAAGTCTCTACGACCTTCCTAGCCCGAGTTATGAAAAATCCCCAAATTTACGCAAACGCGTAGACCAAAAACAGTTTTTCGTCCATAACTCGGTTTGTGAACATTTTAGGGCATATGTTTATTAACAAGTCGTATATAAACATGGCCATTGCGGTTCGATTAGTCAAAAAATGGAGTCTCTACGACCCTCCTATCAAAAGTTAGTATTTTGGCGCCTTTATGCGCCAAATGGCGCAATTGCGCCATGTTGCACCACCTACGGCGCTTGGGTCTCCACGGATCTGAAATCAGGATGGCCAAAACTACTTGATTCAACCGGTCTAAATGTTCCGTCAAGCCGTTGCAGCCTGCAGCCCTTTTTTGACCTTAACTGACCTGACTATTAAGCACCCTAAGCAATGATGCTGAACATGAAAGGCCACTTTAATCCCCCTTCAGGTGGGCACTGGTTTGGTGACTCGTGGTGTGGCTGTTTACGAGCAGAGCACGGAGCCAGGACAAGGTTACCAGGGCTCTGACATGACCAGGTCAGTTTAGGGTGGGTTAAGGGGGTTATCAGGGCTCTGACATGACCAGGTCAGTTTTACTTTTAGTGACATTTAATGAGGGGGAACTTAAGATGTGTAAAGGGTGCATTTAGGGCTATAAAGGGGGCAAGCCTACTTTGGGGTACATTTATGGTGCATTATTAAGGTGCATAATTAGGGTGCGTTAAGGGTGTGTCATGACTGGTCATTGACCCTAAACTATGCAATAAGAGTGCGTTTTGTGGCAGTTTATCGACCGGGATGTTAAATACGTGAAAGAATCGCCAAAAAGTACGACGTATTGGCCTTTGAAGAAAAATACGCGTATTTTTCTCACAATACGTGACTTGAAAATAACAACACGGATTCTGAATAGGGGTTGTTAAATACGTGAAAAAATACGCGCATGCGCTACCAATATAGTAAAACGATTGTATCGTTAACATTTCGAGTGCGCGCGCGACCAATACATTCAGACAGTGCCGTTTATTCGAAGTTTGAGCAAAGTTTCAAAATTGTAGCCGAAAAAGTACGGCAGTTTCTGCCAAGAAATACGTATTGTACTTTTTGACGTAATTTTTAAAAATACGTATTTAACAACCTTGTTTATCGATCATATTCCGATTATGTTAGTTAATGAGTTGAACAAGATTTTATGCGAACAATAACTAATCGCTCTCATCAACTCGTTCATCTTTCAGGAACTTGGCTCAGAAGTATCCTTCTCGCTTTGGAATGAAGAGCGGAGCACGGCCTAACTCCAACAACAACGTAAGTTGTAAATTGCGAGAAATTTCGAATGTTTCCCAGCGAAATTATATTATTTAAAAGAGAAGTCAAAAGGTGTGAGATCCTACTCTTATAAATTTGTAAATTTTACGCAATTTATCATTCCAGGGCGTTAATCAACATCCTAACAGGTGTGGCATTTTGTATACACGAAAAATTACCATTATCTTTGCTAAATGGTTACTGTATATTGCTCATTAGCACCTCAGATAAAGGCTGCTTTAACATTACATATGCCCTCTATCAGGATGTATATCAAGTTGATCCAAGTAAAAGCATCCACGTGTCTCTCAAAATGAGCTACTTAAGTAGTCAATAGCTACTTAAGTACTCATCCGTATGACCTCGAAATCGTCATGCCATTCAACGCAGTCAATATTCCTGCTACAAATTTACAGGATTTAACTGAAATTCAGTCCAAAATTTGCGCTTTCTCCCAAATTTACCAGAAACTTTCACCCAAATTTATCTCTCAATTCATTCCTTACTTTCCCCGCAGGCCTACCCGATGTCTTCTACCAACATCCTGAACGCCCCCGTGATAAAGACCAGTCTCCAGAAGACACAGGATGTGTTGAATGAGTCAGCGTACTTACAAACACAGCTACAGGGCAACATTTCATCTTCTCCTGTAGCTCCTTCAGGTTTTTTGTAAAGGTGTTATTTCTAACTGATTGCACGAGGGGAAGCCGAGTGTACTATTCTTACGAGGGAAAGCCGAGTGTTGATAATTTTTTAGTATAAAAGTATGAAGTAGTGTCGTAAAGTTTAAAACATAATTTATTTTTTCAGTTTCAGTTGCTGACATGGGACTTCAACAAACGAGGATAGCACCGGCACAAAACCAGCCCCAGAACATGCAACCACAGAACATACAACCACAGACCCTTCAACCACAGAACATACAACCACATACCATACAGCCTCAAAACATACAGCCCCGGCCCTTACAACCCCAAATGGAACAAAGCCACATTGCACCTCGGCCACCACCCCAACAACACCCTGTGGGACACCATCAGCAACAGCAACCTGTCCTGGTTCAGTCTCAGAACTTTGGGCAGAGTAGCAGAGGTCAAGGGGGCATAGTGCCTGATACCCAGGTATGGGATTATACAGTCGGAAATTAAAATTGAACTTTAATCACAGACGAAAATGAGACTTCTGAATGAATTTAAACCAAATACTTCAAATCATAATTCTTTGGATTAAACTTTTTCAAATTTCATTGAATCATGAATATTTAAAATTGGAAATATACACAATACCACACAGAGCACAACACAAACATCACTCCCCGTCTCCTCAGGCACTGCAACCCATGGTAATCCCCCTCTCCGACATCCAGACGATTGTCGGCATTGACGACAACAACAAGCAGGTTATCCTGTCGTCCCCTAACACTCTGAGACGACCTCCTCCCAACAAACAGCCTGCTGGACGACCTACACACGCTGTAAGTGAGCAGTGAGACTTCACACCCTCCCCCAAGAGATGTGGCCACTTGGCCTCTAGTTTTTGTCAAGATCGCACAAATTAAATTGGGCTCAAATTGAATGTCGCATCATACAAGTGAGGCGTGATTTCCACGTGGTACGGGTAGGTACGTTTCTTATCTTATTATCTTCTTATCTTCCTTCAGGTGCCAGTTGTAGCTGCCCAACAAATCAATACCGGCGCACCGGTGACGCAACTCCAGCCACAGCAATACCAACCTCAAGTCATCTTAGGACCACAACAACATGCGCCAAATGTTGCTTCACACTCGGCGAATGTTACTTCGCTCCCGGCGAATGTTGCTTCTGCTCTGCCTCCGCAAGGAACACCGTTGCCTAGCAACGTGATTCAGACTGCTGGACATTCTACAACCAGTGGTGGGAGGGCTAAGACACCTGCTGGTTAGGACACAGAATAGAACAAGAATAAAACAACAAAATAAAACAAATAAACACTCAATTACAGCAGCAACATATTATTTATCATCCTTTTAACTTGAAATTTATTCCATCGGTTCTTTGTCATTGAGCCTTAATACTCGTTGGGTCAAAGTACATTGTTACATCCCAATCCTCTTGAACTATTTTGACGATTGAAATCGCCGGTTTTATGTCATCGAAACTCGAAAGTCCGCAAACGTAACACGTCTTTCACAGAATTTCGTATTTTCAGGAAAAGAGAAAAGCAGTGAAGTTATCTGCATTGACAGTGACGATGAAGATGGTAAGTGGGTTCTAAGTCCTTAAACTCCTCACAAGTTCCATAAACGTCTTGAGTCGTATGAAACTTTTATTACAGCATTGAAAAGTTAGAAGTAACATGTACGTGAGGTACATGTATGATGTACAGGTGTGTACAGTGTAAAGTACATGATATTAATTAATGTATTAATTAATGTATCATCCCTACCGAATCTAACACTATGCCTCACCAGTCACCATGGTTACTTAAGTTACACGTGAAATATGAGCTAATTAAGGAAATCCCTTGGCAACACCTTTTAATTATCCCCACAGGGTCAGATTACATAATTATGCGCATATTTCTCATGTGTGACCACCTCCAGTTGTTCTCCTTCAGGCCTTCCCACTCACAAACTCCCACTCGCGAATTCCTACTCGCAAAAAGGCCGATTTGAAACAATGCAATGGTACCATTGTGGATTATAAACAAAACAAATTTCAAGCATTCTCATCCCACCTCTGACTTCTCCAAATACTCCACAGACTCCCACTCGCACTCCTTTCCTCCCACTCTTCCCACTCTTCCCTCTCTTCCCGCAAAATATTCTCGAAATCACTTAGAAAATGCGATGGAACCCTTGTGGGTGTCACACTTTCACTAACGATAAAAAACACAATAAAAGCGCAAAAAAACCTATATCAAACATTTGCATCCCACCTCTGACCTTTAAACTCTCCAAATTCCCACTCTTCCCACAAAACATTCTCAAAATTCCCCCTTTTAGAAAATGCAATGGAACCCAGTCGCACTCCTTTCTTCCCACTCTTCCCGCAAAACATTCTCGAAATCATCCCTTTTTCCCTCAGACAAGAAGCACGAAACCGCTGCCCGATGTCGGGTCTACAAGCGGGACGAACACAAGATATCCGTCATCTTCGAGATGATGAAGAAGAAATGTATCAAGAGCGACAGTGAGAAGACTCTCGTTTCCTCTTCCTCCTCCTCGAGCTCTGCTATTCCGCCGAACACGACCGTTGTGAATGTACCCTACAATAGTTTACCGGTAAGTGCTATTCAAACTGCTTTTTGTAAGTGCTATTCGTAAGTGTTTATATTTGTTGTCTAAAATTTTAGTTTTCTACAATTTTGTTTTGATCGTCTGTAATAAATTCCGAACTTTTTTTCCTCCGACATTTCCGAATTTACTGAACTGATGAAAAAGATGCGTGGTCATATATATTTTCCGTTTTCAATCATTTTCCATCGTGCACGTTCGAAATGAAGCTCATTTTGTAGAACGGATAAATCCCTCCCCAACAAGAAAACACTGCCTTTATATTACGAGCTATATAAACCTTGTGTATTGTAAACATTCACCGTTTCATTTCCCAATGAACAGAGCGATTATAGAGCTTTCCAACAGAAGGCGGTTGAGAATGACGTCATAATCATGCGATATAATGGCGAATTGATGACGTCACAAGCCTATATTTCGCGATCAAATAAACAAACAGTAGAGTTTATTACGGCAAGGTCCTATGCGGCAACATTTTGCATCTTGTTTTGGGCTGAATATAAAATTATCGTGGATATTTAGTACGAAAATTATGATGTAACACCGGAATAATTTTGACCAGGGTTCGAGGGTTACACTCGTGACGTAACGCGTTACTCTTAACGCGTTACTTATTAACACGTGACAAATCAAAACCACGCAAAATTAACCCCGTTACTTTTCACAGGATCTGCAGCCCATCGTGAACGTTTCGGGGAATCTCCAGGGATACTTGGCACACGGCCAATCTCCCTTCATCCTGACACCAGTATCAGGGAGCAGTCACCTCTTCACGGTGCATCAGAGCTCTACCACCAGCAACGATCAGGCCTTCCCTCCGTGAGTATAAAGGAAGATGTCTAACCAGCTGTATTCGCCAATATACCACTGTTACAAATGAAGCATGGGTAAAAGAAAACCATCTGACCCTCTGACGTTTTCATGCGGGTCTATGATATATAGACACTTGCTTGATCGGGTTCATATTGGTTTAGACCCTCGCCCTAAGGGAACGGGCCAAAACCGGATACATCTCTCGGGCTTACACCCTCGGGAAGTATCCCAAAATGGACCCGATAGGCGCGTGTCTATGTATAATTTAATAATTTATGACACTCAATCTACATGAGTACATGAATACATCGCACTATAGTAGGTTCGTATGCCTTTAGATCGTGAATAGGGTTTAATGGTATGACTCATATTCGGTGTGTACACTTAAAAGTAGAAACTGGATTGTATACTGTACACCGTGTACAGGGTACGCTTTGTTGCGCAATATTGTGCACTGTACGCTGTATTGAACGCTGTGTAAAAGCTCAAAGTATTTTGTACAAGCTGTAAGTGTATAATACACTTTAATACATTGTATTTAAATACACTGTAATACACTGTACCCACTGTATTTTACTGCGCAAACACTAGCTCCATAATAACTTGGATGTATTTTGTGAGCAATTATCGCATCTGCAGATCGCTGCTTTGCATCTGATCACATACCATCAGCAGGCGTCTTATAGTTTACCCACAGGTCCCTTGGACATTCCCTTGAATACTGACCAATCAGGGCGCGAGTTGTGTTGTAGCTCCCGCGCGGATTGGTTAATGATAAGATGAATTCAGGAGCCTATGGGTAAACTATTAAGCTGCCGACAGTCTCTAAACTCTCAGTCTTAATATGATGGATTCCTTGTCTTTGCATCTAAATGATAATGATACTTGGAAACGAGCCAAATCTTATCATTTGCATCGTTTTGTAACCTCAGGAAAGGACGAATTTTAATATTTTCCTCCAGGTGATAACCATGAATTCGCCATGTTTTTGCTTCCCATCATTTCCATGTTTTCTAATCATGATTTCTCCCCTCAATCTTTCTATTCCTCTCCTCAACCCTCACTGTTTCTCTCCTAAATTCTCACTCTTCATCTCTATTTCAGCGGCACAGTTCTGAACCTGGAGAAGATGTTGGAGGGGGCGCCGCCCGTCCTGCCGCCCCTAACCGCCAGCTCTGTAGCCACGCCCATCAACATCTCCACGAGTAATGATAATAATTAACTTCAACACAATATAAAACGCCGTGATCTTAGGGATATTTTGAAAAGTTATTTGCAACCTGAATTTGAATGATCATACCATTCAGTTTATTTTGCTACTCCGCTTCCCACCTTACCAATTCCTTCGACAGGTACTGTAATCAACTACCAGCCTGTTTTCCTGAACCAGCCCAACACCTCCTCCTCTTCCGCTCAGATCTACACCAGCAACCAGCAGCCGCTGACTAGCAGACAACAGCAGAGTTCAGGGGTGGGTTTTTAGAGGGATTTACTTGTGAGGGTCAGGGGAGGGTTGTAAGCGTATCTTGCGCTGGTGTAGAGTTAAAATTATTAGTTGTTCAAAAGCTTTTCGGAAAATGGTTGTTTGACGATAAAATATTTAGGCTCAAATTCCAAGTTCAATATACCGTAACTTAATATTGTGACTTTCTCCCCAGGACTCGTCTGTTCAGTACATCGTGCTAGACAAACAGACAGACAACACCCCCACAGTAGTAACATCCAGAGCTGGGGAAACCAGACAGCCCGATCAGTCTAAGCAACAGGTAAGCATTACGAGGTTGCTTTTCATCGATTTATTCGTTTGTATATTGTTTTTGGTGTTGTTTTTTGTTTGTGTTTTTTTATTCCTAAGTTCCTAAGCTTTGTCTTTTATTGTTTTTTATTTTTTATTGTACCCTAATTTACCTTTTTTCAATCTTTCGATTAAAGCTTGTTTTTCTGCTTAATTTTGTCATTCATTTGTTCGTGCGTAACATCAACTTCTACTCCTGATTATAAATTAAAAACTCGGAAAATTATTAATTCAGTAGCAACCCAAAATTAAGCATTTTTTATGGTGCCTATAGCCTATTTTTTGCGTTTCACAGAATTATGCATTTTTTGGCCTTTAGTGCTCAGTTATTTGTGTGAACAGAACATCAAGTCTGATAACGTTTCATGAGCAAGTTTTTCCCCAGAAAAGTTTTGAGCACTTCTCTTTACTTAATTTCCTGACTTATCTCCTCCCCGCAGCCTGGCCCTGGTCCCCAACCCACCGCCGCCGTAGCGGCGCCGGCGCCGGGTTCTGCGAAGCCCCTCCTCACGACCACGTCACGTGACCAACTCGTGTTCCACAACGTTACCTTCTCTACGGCGGAGAACGGCGCCGCAACTCGAACTGTGAACCCCCTCGTGGTATGTGTCGTTTTATTGATTTTTGCTAAATTTGCGTGATATTTTGATATTTCTTGATCTTGGGTCGCTATTTTTACATATTTGCGTGGATATTGACCAGTTTATAGCTACATTAGCTACATTACCACTCGCTGTTTTCCACTCCAAATTTTCTTTCAGTTGCCACTCTGCCTATTCTTAAGATTTCGTATTTCCCATTTCCTCTCTCACTCCCATTTCTGCTCCCCTTTTTATTTTCCGTGGATGAAACCAGTCACCACTCTAATTTTCACATTTTTCCACTCTAATTCACGACTCTAATTTTTACGAACGCTTCTTCTCTGTTAGATCTTGGAACTTGCCTTTTGGCTTTGATAAAGCATTGCAGCTGGTGCAGTTTTACTCCTTGATTTTGAGTGTAGAGTTTACATACAAAATATTTTACGAAGATTGAAGTATACTGGATCAAGTGTAAATGAGCTTGCCGTTATTGAAAATCATAGACTTTTTGATCGTCCATTAGCAAAAATGTGCGTGAATTTTAAGATTTGATTTATCTAGAAAAAATGTAAGTTGTGAGCTGATCTTGATCTGACGATCGGCAACGTATTAGCTAAACCCGTAGGATCTCGGAATCGTAATGACCAATCAGCGCACGAGTTGACCACCAACTCGCACCCTGATTGGCCAATGGTAAATGGAGCTGCGAGTAAACTTTTTAACTCTTCAGAGCAAGCGACAGCGTATGGTAGAGCATTTCCTCTCATCTAGGAAGGTTTTACTTTTTATCCTTCATTTTGAGAGTTTTTAGTTGTTTTTTAATAACTTTTCACTTGACTCGTTTGAAGACTATAAAATAGTCATCCTAGTTATTTTACGTTTTACGACCTATTAATCAGTAAAGAAAGTTATCTTTATCCAAATTCCGTCCAAAAACGCTTATCACATCAAAATTCACTCTCAGAAGTTTCTTCAGAAAATCCTCACTCCATATAATCTTTACTAAACACACTAAATTATTCATCTTACATTCAGGTTAACTATCGGTGTATATAGTTGTTGATATACTACAGCGGTTGTCTGTCAAATTTACATTACGTCACGAATGTTTACTACTCGTGATAATTTGACAATTGTGAACGTCCGGCAAAATTTCAGGCGCACGGTGTGCTGAAGTCCATCCCACCCCCAAAAATATGCGATTTTACGTCATAAAAACACTACTTTGTGATATGATGATGACGTCATCTTGACCTCCAATCAGTTTTATGTCATTGATATTAGATTAATTGGTATCCGAATCTGCGTCGCGTTTTTAAACATTCAATGGCATTCCGTACCAGGCTCCGAGAAATGAACCAATTATATTAAATTGATAGCTTTTCAATGAAAGTTTGCTTTTTAGATTTATTATATTAGATTTGCATTTAATAAACTTGTCAATGTCAATTTTAATTTCGTTGGCGTAATTTTTATAACTGATTAAGTTATTTATTCTAAGTTATTTATTCTAATTCTAATTTATCATGGGACGATTCGATTCCTCGGTAAGCTACAAAAAGAGTAAAATCCATAGCTGAATCAAGTCAATGAATGGTAACGAGCTTATTTTTATATCAAGATGTACGTTAAACAGTCCGTTTCAGGGAAATTTAAAATGCCCATTTTAGGAAGCTAAAATGCCCATTTTAGGAAGTTAATATATGCCCATTTTAGGAAGTTAATATATGCCCATTTTAGGAAGTTAATATATGCCCATTTTAGGAAGTTAATATATGCCCATTTTAGGAAGTTAATATATGCCCAATTTTTCAGGAAGCACGCGCAGCGCGGGTGATGGTTGGATCGTCAACTAAACGCTACATGCCCATAGCCCCTCACCCTGAAAACAGCAGATCTTACGTTATCCAGGTTAGGAAAAGTCTGATTTAAGATTATATTTTACTCTTACGTTCTTAGATTCAATGTACCTACTCAGTTTTCTTAGTTGTTACTTTCATTTTCTGAAACTGCATTGCACATACTCCTTGGGTAACATTAGCAATGAAATTTCCTCCTCTATAAATTTTGAAAATCATTAATTTTGATAATTTGAATAAACTCTAGATCAATCTCAGGGAAATCACCAGTACGCTCAAATCCAGCCCGCTCAGATTCAACCCGCTCCTCAAACGATCATAGCCCAACCCCTACCAGGGAACTACCATACCTTCCAACCTGACCAGTTCCAGAACATTCAGCCAAGCAACATCCAGCAAGGCAACATCCAGCAGCAACAACCGAACCTGCAATCCGGCAATATCCAGCAAGTTCCAATTCAGCAAGGACAGCTCCAGCCGCAGAATAGCAACATTTCAAGCAACATCCAGCAGCTTAACATCCAGCCTAGCAACCTGCCTAGCAACCTGCCTAGCAACCTGCCTAGCAACATCCAACACATCCCCCAGCAGCAACAGCAACGGAATATTCAACCGAATACCCCGCAGCAAAGCAACCTTCAGCAAGGCAACCTTCATCAGCAAAGCAGCCCGTTTAGCAACCTACAATCCGGAGCTCAGATCAACATTCCCCCCGCTGTCCAAAACTTACAGATTCAGCCTGCGTCCAAATCACGCAGCTCAGTGGCTGGGGTAGCGCCTCTTCAACAGATTCCGGTAGGTGTCAGAGTGGAGTGGTGTCAGAGTGAAGTGGTGTCAGAGTGGAGTGATGCCAAGGTGAAGTGGTGTCAGAGTCGATTGGTGTCAGAGTCGATTGGTGTCAGAGTGTATTGGTGTCAGTGTGGATTGGTGTCAAGGTGCGGTGGAGTGGTGTTAGAGTGGAGTGGTGTCAGAGTGGATTGGTGTCAGAGTGGAGTGGTGTCAAGGTGGAGTGGGGTCGGAGTGAAGTGGTGTCAGAGTGGAGTGATGCCAAGGTGAAGTGGTGTCAGAGTCGATTGGTGTCAGAGTGAAGTGGTGTCAGAGTGGAGTGGTGTCAGAGTGGAGTGGTGTCAGAGTGGAGTGGTGTCAGAGTGGAGTGGTGTCAGAGTGGAGTGATGTCAGAGTGGGGTGGTGGCAAGGTCAAGTGGTGTCAGAGTGGAGTGGTGTCAGAGTGGAGTGGTGTCAAAGTGAAGTGGTGCCAGAGTGGAGTGATGTCAGAGTGGAGCGGAGTTTTGTCAGAGTGGAGCGGAGTTTTGTCAGAGTGGAGTGGTGTCAGGTTCGTATGGTGTCAGAGTGCTTAACCAATCGAAGGATCTAAGGTAATTAAGCCAGTTACGGTGATACAAAATTTTAATCCAAATTTCATTAATTTATTCCCATGTTTTAACCCAAGTTCCATCTCTTCAGCAGCAAACCACCCAACAGCTACAAACTCAAAACATGCAAAACATACAGAGTCAGCGGTTATACAACGTCATCAACATAGCTCAACAGCAGCCTCAGGTGATTTGAAAAAAATACGCTTCAATCGGTTTTTTGACTAGGTTTTATATCCTTCATTTCAATGGTCCTTCTTAAATTTTCTTATTTTTCGAGGAGGCGGCGAGTTACATACAAAACCTGTTGAATGTTTTGTTTTGCCTGGCTGAAAGCTCTCATTATAAAAAAATGAACAAAAATTTTCCTTTTTTCTGTCCAGAAAGGGGGAGGTTGCCGCCTGTGTTGCCTTCTCCCTGGCTACGCCCCTACTTTTATCCTCGTTAGAAGCAATCTCTTGAACAATTGTGTGATAATAAATCATCATCTCACGTTCGAACCCTGTCCTCCTTTCATTGTAATACGCTACGCGTGTGCTCAGCGTGTAGATCGTATAATAGGGGGACTGTGTATTATTATAGCGGGAAAGATGATGCCCATATAAGGGATGATTACTTAACTTCGTTTACTTTAAATTACACACACAAACACACATGTCACGCACTCTATTTGAATGTAATTTGTTACATTCGGTCGCACTGAAATGATAGGCGGTTACTATAATGATCTCATTATCACGGTTTTCAATGCTGATTTCATCACATCAAAGTTCGAACAGTCCGTTTTACGTGCGCACCATTATGGTGTTGATTGTTGATGTATTATGTAACGCTGGATGGAATCTGGGCTACTTGATATGCCCAAATATGGTATAATTGGATATAATGAGAATATTGTCACAAAAAAGTGGGCGAAAATATTCGTGGTCGCTCTCCATAATCAGTCATCAGAAGTCATGATTCAGAGCTCGTCCCAGTGCCCAGGGTTTAGTTTGCAACTGCTTAGGACTCTGTTTACCACTCCCAATTAGGATCGTTTACCACCCCCAGTCTTCTGACCCTAACCATAACCCTAACTCAAACCCTTAACCTGACCCTAACCCAAACCCTAACCCTGACCCTAACCCAGACCCTTACCTTTGCAAAGAGCTGACATATTGCGAGATAAAGTGTCCTGAGATGAAGTGTCGTGAGATGAAATGTCCGTTCCCCCCTGTTTACCACTCCCTTTTTACCCCCCACCCTTTATACCAGGTGGGAGACGCTCAGAGTGGAGGGAGCAGGAGTGGTGGAGTGGCTGGTAAAGTGGGTCAGGAGGGAGGAAGTAACGAGCAGAGAGGAGGGGGAAGTGCAGGAGGAGGCGCTAAAACACCAGGTTAGTACTTTACGGAGCTTGTTTTGCACGTGCAAGCGAGCGTCTTTACAGAAGAGACTGAGAAAAGCGCGAGCGAAAAGGAACGCATAGCATGCGGTAAGGCGAGTCCTGGAAAATATTAATTTTCAGATTCCTGAAGTGATCTCGTATCGACTGAAACATTCAAGAATCAAATTCTCAACCGCCAGGATCCTTCATTTGTTATTGCTTCAAAAACCTGCTATCTGAACCCCCTTCCCTCAGAAAATCGTGAAGCTAAACTGAAGATGGTGATGAACTCGCTCTCCCAAGTCCTTTCCCTGCCGGTCGACCAACAGAAGGTTGTCTTCAAGAACAACCCCATTCTGAGACAGCTCCTGAAAAGGGGGAGCGAGCCCCTTATTCCCCCTCCACCCTACCCCTCGACTTCTGCTGCTACCACTGCGGATAAGGTGGTGTTTCATTGCGCTCGTTTTTAGTCACGTTTTCCCCCGCCGTTTCCTACAAATGGTTTTGTAATTTGATGGGCCACAACAATTCAACATTTCTTTGACCCGGATTTTCTATTGGTTCACCATTATTTAGTTTTTTAGTGGAGGTGTCTCTTATCAATCATGTTTTTACCCTGATTTTACCCTAGCGAAAATATAGTCATGTTTTACAAGCGCTTTATTTTCCTCTCGACTCCCCACTGTTTCAATATATTTCTTTCATAATTTTGTGGTTCACCGTTATCTTAGTTTTTTAGTGGAGGTGTCTCCAGTGAGGGCGGACACTGGAACTTACTATCACTATTCATCTTCTTTTTAACCTTGTTTTTACCCTTGCTTAGCTCCAGGGACCCCTATTTACCCTTAATTCCCCCAGGAACCCCTATTTACCCCAATCTACCCCAGGGCCCCCTTTTTACCCTTATTCACCCCAGGGACCCCTATTTACCCTAATACTCCCCCAGGGCCCCCTATTTACCCTTATACTCCATCAGGGACCCCTATATACCCTAAATTACCTCCCCAGGGACCCCTATTTACCCTTATTTCCCCCCAGGGACCCCTATTTACCCTTATTTCCCCCAGGGACCCCTATTTACCCTTATTTCCCCCAGGGACCCCTATTTACCCTTATTTCCCTCCAGGGACCCCTATTTACCCTAATTCTCTCCCAGGGCCCCCTATTTACCCTTATCTCCCCAGGACCCCTCCCCAAGAAGAGCACCGGGCCCCCAGGACCCCGGGGAGGAGCAGGAGCAGGGGCGGCGCCCCCCAAGGGACCTGTCTCAGGAAAACCAGCCTCCAGAGTCCTTCTCCCCAAACCTGGGGAACCTTCGACTGCCAGCCAGATTAGCGTTAGTTTATATATTATGGATTTAAAGTTATATCGTTCTACTTTAAATGATCGATATCTTGAGTTTATCTCGCAGATAAGGAAATATGAATTTATGTGGGTATTTTGTGCATGTTTTCTGCATTGATCCCATGAGATCTTTTACAACCAATCACCTTATCTACTGTCTTATCAGCCCTTTCTTATCTCACTTGATTTTAACTCCTGATGGCTGATAAGGTTTCTGTTGGCTGATAAGGTTTATGTTGCTTTAGACAGACGTTGGTTTATTTCGATAACAATTCTCGTGATAATGATTACCGAATCCGACATTAAAATCATACAACGTTGAATAGCGATCTGAGGACTTGTACATTTCACTTTCCAATCGAAGTATTTTATATCGAGTGTACTAATCACTAATTCGAGCTATTAATAACTCAATATAATATGTTGCATGTGTTTGGCTGCCTGCTTCACTAATTCATGGCAGTCTGGGATAATATTGAATGTACTAAAGTACATACTACATGCAGCTATTGTCAAATATACCGAGAACGTAATAGAGCCTAGCTTTATATCACAAATTTCTCTCATCAAACTTGATTATATCGCGCACAAAGTAAGGCGCCAGTAACGTTCGTCGGTCGATCGAATGGAATTGGTCGATCGATCAACTCCATTTGAACGGACGATGTGTTTTAATGTTCCCTGTTGACTTGAATCGTGTTTAAATGAGCAATATTTAGTTGTTTTCCTACTAGCTTAAAGATTTTCTATTAAATACACATCAGTCGATCAAATGAAGTTGATCGATCGACCAATTCCATTCGATCGACCGACGAACGTTACATGCACATTGCACCTAATATTAATCTCACGCTCACTCATTCGAACTCACACTCACAGAAATCACGCTCACTCAGTCACTCATACCCACTTTCATTTCAGAGCGCAGCTATCCCTTCTCTGCCCTAACTTCTAACGAAATGTGTATCATTTCAGAGCGCAGCTATCTCCGCTGAACAGAAGATAGAACGTGACGCTCATGAGCGGTGGCTGCAGTTGTCTCCCGAACAACAACGCGTTATCTTGGGGGCTGCCAAGGAAAAAGGTGAGAACATGTTAACAACAACGCGTTATCTTGGGGGCTGCCAAGGAAAAAGGTGAGAACATGTTAACAACAACAACGCGTTATCTTGGGGGCTGCCAGGGAAAAAGGTGAGAACATGTTAACAACAACGCGTTATCTTGGGGCTGCCAAGGAAAAAGGTGAGAACATGTTAACAACAACGCGTTATCTTGGGGCTGCCAAGGAAAAAGGTGAGAACATGTTAACAACAAAGGTGAAAGGTTATAAAATGCTGCGCGCGGCAACAGATGACCATGTTCTATACCCTAGCACTGACCTAACTTGCAAGTTTCCACTTGTGTCACTATCTATTCCTGTCAGTTACATCCACACTCCACATACTTTTTAACGAATTTACACAAATATAATCTCAAAAGAAGACTAATTACTGTCACTATTGGGCGACTAATGTGAAACATGACTAATGTTTCGTATATCGGATGTTAATAGGATTGGGGCTACACAGTGATGTATTGGTCACTTATCTGAAAGTAGGCGGGTCAGAATGACGTCATTACCATAGTTTAAAGTGGCTAATTGTGACATTGAATCGCCTATATTTTGAATGCGACCTGTTTAATGGGAACTTGATATCCCTACCTATAGTATTGATTGATAATATACAGCCTCCTTCAAAAATGGCGGTTTTTATGCCATAAATTGTTCAATTTATGCCATGAAAATGGCGTCGATCCAAACTGCAAGTTCAATTAGCTCAATTAACCATCTTTATGATGGGTCAATTACGATAACCAATTACTCGAACCAATGACTTAATGATAGAGGCAACAAAGGTTGTCGTGGTATCGATAAAATGTCCTCATCTCATACACCATCTCATTTCGTAGATTATCTCAAAGGTTTGTCTCAGAAGTCAAAGCATCACAGCGTAACCCATATGTGTGCAGATTGTTCGATTTACGGAGGATTTGAAAAAGACGCGCAAATAAAATTTTCGCACGTAAAGATACAAAAAATCTATCGACGTACAGCAAAATTGAAGGGCGCAGGCCTCCATCAATCGAACGATTTGTACACATATTATGTTGGTTATATCAGTGATTTATCTTACCCCCTCCCCTCCCCCGACATCAGCGATTCATCCCTAATCCCCCGCAGTTTCTAAACTGAAGAAGAAGGAGCTACAGCTGCTGCTGAACGCCGCCTACCAGCACATGCACAAAGTGCCGCCAGACATGCGCAAGGCGCTCCTTATCGCCGCCCAGGTACAACCCGACTTGCTCCATCATCAAAACCTCCAATCAAGCAATCAATCATATCAATCAATCATATCATGATTTAAAATGATAATTCGATGCATTTTAGTTTCCTATTTTTCGTTGGTGGCTTTAAAACCAACCGCTTAAAAATTTACACCCCGCCGCCCTCAGGACCGCATGGATAAACTGAACGCCGCTCCTGCGGCGCCGCCGGTTCCAGTATCGCCGTTATTAGCAGCGGCGGTCCAAAGTACCGCAACAGCGGGGGAGAAGAGGGACGAGGATGATATCGTTATCTTGCAGGAGGTGAGATGGAGTGGGAGATTTCTTGAATTGCGAGGATTCGATTCTTACTGCATTTCCTGAAATATCAAATTTCGAAGAAACAATTTATTGAGCTATCGATTTGTTGCTCAACTCTTTGCTTATTGCCATGAATATTTAATACCCGTGCTATTAGAGTATTAACTCCACTCCGCAGGTCCCATGCCGGGAATCACGCACCAAAGTTACTATCCGTGACGAAACGGGCGAAGTAACCACGCTGCTGGGGCGTCCGGCGGACTCGCTCCCTCGCCTCACGTCCCGATACTCCCAAGAGTGGCGCCAACACTTCTCTGGGTGCGCCCGGACTCGCGCCATCGTCAAAACCTCAGATCTGCCGTGCAAACTCCTGCCAGATATGTCGGCGTGGCGAAATAAGGTAGGGTGATTTGCATGAGTGATTTTTATTGGAAATAGAATTGGATTCGAATTGATTTGCTTGATTTCGGGCTTTCTTTTTGAATAATATAACCTAAAAGCACTCCTATCATTCGTTATGATATTGATAATTAAAAGCTAATTAGTTAATTTCGAGGTTAACGAGTAATTAGGTAATCACGAAGTAATTATGAGTAAATAAGTTAATTATTCCCCCCAGGATCACGCTCTCTCCAGCGTGACCTCCTCCTGTGCGCGGATCCGACCCTACCACCGCGGCGTAGGTTCGCGCGGCAGGATAAAACGGACGGGTGCCGCGCAGCAGCAGCAGAGTAGCGAGGCGGCGTCCCGCGCGCGCTTCCCTGTGCGGCAGGAGCTGTCGAAGATAACGACAAGATTACGGAAGGCGTATACTGAGCCGGCACCGGGACGACCGAAGGTTTGTTTTTTTATGGTATTCCTTTCCACGCAGTCTCTTTGTTATCCCTTTCACTACCCCCCCCCCATTATGTCTCTTATCCTCATTATTTTTCCCAATCCTCTTTCTATTTCCAATCCTCATTCTCCCCCTCGTCCTCTTTCTAATTGAAATTCCAATCCTCATTTTCCTCTTCAGGACCGTGAGTTGAGCAATGTGTTCTCTCTAACGGAGGAAGGGTTGGATGAGGTGGAGGAGAGCATTGTACGAGCTGTGAGGAAGGAGAGACTAGCGAGGAACAGAGCCAGTATCAAACAGGCAAAGGTGAGGGCATCATTATATTTCTAGTGAACTTTGGACACCAATTTCCACAGGACTCCCCAGGGTTCCTCAGATAGCTACGTATGCCTTGTACTTTTAGTTGTACTCTCGTATACATAACTCTTCTAGTTTTATACGGTACCACATCCAACACCCCTCGGATGATGATGGTCATCCCTTTACCCCATCCCTCATCCCATTACTCCATTACTTCCCTTCTGAGATGATGGCTCCTCACAACCACCCCTCCCAGACCCCTAACCCCCTCCCCTCTCTCAGATGATGACGACCCCTCACTACCTCAGTATCCCCCCTGTCAGATCCCTCATCAGCTAATCCCTTTTCAGATTATGATGCCGCTCTACCTCCCCTCCCAAACCTCCTAATGCCCACTCCTCAGATGATGATGTCGTAGCAGCCGTGAAACCCCTCCACCCCTCTCCCCTCACCCCCTCTCCCCTCACCCCCTCTCCCCTCAGGTGTTGAATGCTCCTAACAACATCCCCTCTCAGTCTCAGACCCCTTATCAGAATATTAGATAATCCTCCTCCCCTGCTCACCCCATCCCTTATCAGATAATCCTCTCTCAGATGATGATGCCGCGTATCCAAGTGTGTCGCAGCAGCGGTGAAACCCCTCTCCACCGGAGTTCCCAGCAGGGCTGGTTGGACCTGGTAGCAACGTGTTTAGAAGCAGGGGAGAATGTCAACGTGCGGGATAATGCCGGGTGGACCCCCCTCCACGAGGCCACGGCTAAGAATAGGGTGGAAGTGGTCGAGTTGCTCCTCACTCATAATGCGGGTCAGTCAGTGCGCGGGTTATTTCACGGTATTGAAGGAGTGGGTGAGTTTGAAATGGTGGGTATTGTGGGTCTTTGTATTTGTGGGTAATTTCAGTGTATACTTCCGAAATTCTCCTAATTCCCAGTTGTTTAAGCTGATAAGTTGCTCTGGTTTTGGCAACCCTAGATAAATATTTGCGTTGCTATGACATCCCTTGGCTTAAGGTTGCTAATTGACAAAATGACAGCCCTAAACATCATTCCAGATGTTAACGTTGCTAGCAACACGACGGGTGTCCGGCCTATCCACGACGCAGTTCTCAACAACTTCCTGACCGTTGCTGAGTTGCTGCTGGAAGCTGGAGCGGACCCCAAACTCCCGACTTTCGCGGGGAAATCCTCCCTGGAGTTGAGTCGCAGTGAGGAGATGAGCGAGCTACTCAACAAGTACACAGGACTCGAGGGACCAGGTATGTGTCACTCATATGTGTATTGTAGGTGTGTCACAGTCATAGTCATATGCGCGCTTAGGTATTTTACGCGCGGAGCGCTTTCCTAAAGATTAATGCCGGCGCATTACTAATAGTAATACGCGAAGTTTAATTTTAAAGAAGAAGGTTAAAGGGAATCAAATCTTAATGCCAGTTCAGTCATCAAATGATCACTTTGATTTTAAACTACTTATTACTTAAATGTCGTCATCAACTCACCACTCTAATCCCTGATAATGACGTCACCAATTCACCACTCTAACTCCTGATGATGACGTCAACAACTCACCACTCTAATCCCTGATAATGATGTCATCAGCTCCCCATTCTAATCCCTGATAATGATGTCACAGGAAGTGCAGTCGGTGTGCCTGACAACTGGGAGACAGTCTGTACGATGGAGATGAGTGACTTGCCTCACGTTCCAACGTACCTCATTCCTCTTGAGGAGACAGGGTGAGTGACCAATCACCGCGCTGTATCTTTCTTTTCAACCAATCACCGTGTTGCACTCGCAGGAATAGTTAAAAAGTGTTTTGTAACGCTCTCATTATCCTCATATATCCATGAAGTCATGATTATGACGTCATCAACTCACCTCTTACCCTGATAATTACGTCATAAATTCCCCACTCTAACCCCTCATAATGACGTGATCAACACACCATTCTAATCCGTAATAATGACGTCACTCTCCAGTGAGAAGAACTACTACCTCCTGACGGATCTGATCGCCCGGTTGAACATATCGCGGAGCACCTTCAGCATGAACTACCCCGCCTTCAAAACCCTGAAGATGAAGTGGCGGGACTTTGCCAAACTCCTGGGAAAGGTGAGATTTTATTGCTATGTACAGATATTAACCACAGATTGATTGACATGGACCTCATTGGTCCATGTCAATTTGACATGGACCAATTAGGGCACGAGTTGGCGGTCAACTGGCGCTCTGATTGGGCAGTGTCGAGTGGACCTACGGTATTCTTATAATTAAATACACCGCCACACCTGTGAATCAAGGTGTTTTTATCGTACAGTGTATATTTTCATAACCATCACTATGTATACAAAACGCAGCTTCTAGCTTCTAGTGAAAGTTCTGGCCCTCCGATTGACACACACACTTTCTTCAGTCCCCTTATTTCGTACATCCCGACCGACTTCCGTCCCAAGTCTGCGAGTTTGTTGAGGTTAACGACGAAACGAACAGAATACTGAACATTCGGACAGAAATGTTTGATCCGAGACTTTAGATATCCTAGAATATTTTTACTTAATAGTTGAAATCATACTTGGAGTCCTAGAACGTATCAGGAATTTTCAAGAACGTCTAGAATTCCCTTGACTGATTCTTCCCTTCTGATCTTACGAATAGAAAAAGAAGGATAAGTATTTCCCAAAAACTGCGTGATTTGGAAAAGCCAGGGCTTCTAAAACTTAAAGTTGGCAGCCGGAGCCTTGGAATTGGACTGGCAGAGGAAAACAAGATGTGTTTTGAATATCTCACTCTCAGACCACTCCCTTTTTAACATCATCTGTCAAAGGTCGAGTCTGAAGAGAACTTTTCCTTCTTGCTGTTCAACTTGAAGTTGAGGATTTCAGAGACTCAATTCGTCTTTTTAAACTTAAATTATATATTTTTTGAATATCCTCATAATTGACTATATTGCTTTTTGTTGGGCTGCTACGTTGATTGTTTATTTAATAGTGGATTTACTTATGATAAATGCAAATTTATAGTATAATTATATAGCTTAGACTAGAATTAATAGCAATTCATTTCGGATAAAAGCTTTTTTTGTTAAATCAGTTTTTATATAGTGCTTTTTGGTATTTTTAAGAATAAGATGATTCATCATGATATTATTGACAAATTAATCATTACAGATTAATTCTCGAATTTGTAAGTGTTCGATATCATTATTATCAATGCTGAGGTGTCTCGACCTTCGACCTAGTTTACGCGGCGTAAGGCCTAGGCCCCGGCTAACTCTTCATCTTAAATTTGATTGATTGTCGGTTATAGTTAAAATTCAATTTCAGCGCCTAAAAGATATTATCCTCTACTTCTATTTTAATTATGTAATTCGCTACGTAACACTAAATCTAATACCTGGGCGTTACGGGGCGTTCATGAGGGTTGGGGCACTTTGACTACGTTGTACTTTTCATTATCTTTATCTAAATCCTATCCTGTTTCACTTTTTTGAAATATTTTGTATTATTTTAATATTAAAGAAGTCATCTTATGGTTAACCGGAACCCGAACCGTGTTGTCTATCGCTGACACAGCCGCTTCATCCGCGGGCTGCATCAGTGCATCGATCAGCGTACCTTATCAATATCACCAGGCGAGATTACCGGACGCTGCCTGCTTGTTTTCGAAAACGCTATAGTAGGCGCAAAAAGTAATGAGCAGCCTAAAATCGCGAAGTGTCAATTTTCGCGCGTTCCGTCACAAGTAAATTCATTAAAGTATAGATTACGACTAACGACTGCGGGCGTTGTTATTTTGCGTGACCCTTGCGTTGTGCGCGGCTCTGCGAATTCGAGTTGCGAATGCGCGGAGAAAATATCTCCGTTCCTGGAGAAGTGGAGAAATCCCTACTGGATAACATACCTCTTCACTGGCTTAAGAGCTCGTACAAAGCTGCAAGGAAGAAAGCTAATAATAGCTATGATCTTATGTGTAGACAGGGTAATGTTTCGTGTTTGTTTTGACACTGACAGTACTGAGCTGCTCCAATTTCCCGCTCAGTTCTTGGTCCATCAATGTTTTCGCTGTGATACCTTCCTTTATTGCATTGCGAATTCTATTCACTTGAGGTTATTTGGTTGGCAGCTTTCAAATTTGACTTAAGCTGTTGTGTGGTGATAATCATGTCAGATGTTGGAGTGAAAGGGGTGGAGTGGTCAATGGCTGATGTAGAGTGAGAAGAGTTGATGAGTCAAAGAATGGCTGATGGGACAGTGCGATGTAGAGTGAGATGAGTTGATGAGTCATAGAATGGCTGATGGGATAGTGCGATGTAGAGTGAGATGAGTTGATGAGTCATAGAATGGCTGATGGGACAGTGCGATGTAGAGTGAGATGAGTTGATGAGTCATAGAATGGCTGATGGGACAGTGTGATGTAGAGTGAGATGACTTGATGAGTCATAGAATGGCTGATGGGGCAGTGCGATGTAGAGTGAGATGAGTTGATGAGTCATAGAATGGCTGATGGGACAGTGTGATGTAGAGTGAGATGACTTGATGAGTCATAGAATGGCTGATGGGGCAGTGCGATGTAGAGTGAGATGAGTTGATGAGTCATAGAATGGCTGATGGGACAGTTCGATGTAGAGTGAGATGAGTTGATGAGTCATAGAATGGCTGATGGGACAGTGCGATGTAGAGTGAGATGAGTTGATGAGTCATACAATGGCTGATGGGACAGTGCAATGTAGAGTGAGATGAGTTGATGAGTCATAGAATGGCTGATGGGACAGTGAGATGTAGAGTGAGATGAGTTGATGAGTCATAGAATGGCTGATGAGACAGTTCGATATAGAGTGAGATGAGTTGATGAGTCATAGAATGGCTGATGGGACAGTTCGATGTAGAGTGAGATGAGTTGATGAGTCATAGAATGGCTGATGGGACAGTGCGATGTAGAGTGAGATGAGTTGATGAGTCATAGAATGGCTGATGGGACAGTGCAATGTAGAGTGAGATGAGTTGATGAGTCATAGAATGGCTGATGAGACAGTTCGATGTAGAGTGAGATGAGTTGATGAGTCATAGAATGGCTGATGGGACAGTGCAATGTAGAGTGAGATGAGTTGATGAGTCATAGAATGGCTGATGAGACAGTTCGATGTAGAGTGAGATGAGTTGATGAGTCATAGAATGGCTGATGGGGCAGTGCGATGTAGAGTGAGATGAGTTGATGAGTCAAAGAATGGCTGATGGGACAGTGCAATGTAGAGTGAGATGAGTTGATGAGTCATAGAATGGCTGATGAGACAGTTCGATGTAGAGTGAGATGAGTTGATGAGTCAAAGAATGGCTGATGGGACAGTGCAATGTAGACTGTAGAGTGAGAAGAGTGGGTGCGATGTGGAGTGAGGTGAGTGGTTACAATATGGATTGTGGAGTGAGATGAGTGGATGCGATGTGGAGTGAGATGAGTGGGTGCTTGGGTGCGATGTGGAGTGAGAAGAGTGGTGCGATGTGGAGTGAGATGAGTGGTTGCGATGTGGAGTGAGATGAGTTGGTGCGATGTGGAGTGAGATGAGTGGGGTAAGATGTGAGTGAAGAGTGGTGCGATGTGGAGTGAGATGAGTTGGTGCGATGTGGAGTGAGATGAGTGGCTGCGATGTGGAGTGAGAAGAGTGGGTGCGATGTGCAGTGAGAAGAGATGGGAGCGATGAGTGGGTAAATTAGATTGAAGATGAGTGGGTGCGATGTGGAGTGAGAAGAGTGGGTGCGATGTGGAGTGAGAAGTGGGTGCGATGTGGAGTGAGAAGAGTGGTGCGATGTGGAGTGAGATGAGTGGGT
The DNA here is from genome assembly GCA_011033025.1 of Beroe forskalii. Classification (NCBI taxonomy): domain Eukaryota; kingdom Metazoa; phylum Ctenophora; class Nuda; order Beroida; family Beroidae; genus Beroe; species Beroe forskalii. The sequence continues at coordinate 1,078,290 of WFMF01000011.1, read as the reverse complement.
GCGATGTGGAGTGAGATGAGTGGGTGCGATGTGGAGTGAGAAGAGTGGCTGCGATGTGGAGTGAGATGAGTGGCTGCGATGTGGAGTGAGAAGAGTGGGTGCGATGTGGAGTGAGAAGAGTGGGTGCGATGTGGAGTGAGATGAGTGGCTGCGATGTGGAGTGAGAAGAGTGGGTGCGATGTGGAGTGAGAAGAGTGGCTGCGATGTGGAGTGAGATGAGTTGTGCGATGTGGAGTGAGATGAGGGTGCGATGTGGAGTGAGAAGAGGTGGTGGGATGTGGGACAGATGAGTTGATGTGGGTGAGATGAGTTGGTGCGATGTGGAGTGAGAAGAGTGGGTGCGATGTGGAGTGAGATGAGTGGCTGCGATGTGGGAGTGAGAAGAGGTGCGATGTGCAGTGAGAAGAGTGGCTGCGATGTGGAGTGAGAAGAGTGGTGCGATGTGGAGTGAGAAGAGTGGGTGCGATGGAGTGAGATGAGTGGCTGCGATGTGGAGTGAGAAGAGTGGGTGCGATGCAGTGAGAAGAGTGGTGCGAGTGGAGTGAGATGAGTGGTGCGATGTGGAGTGAGATGAGTGGGTGCGATGTGAGTGAGAAGAGTGGGTGCGATGTGGAGTGAGAAGAGTGGGTGCGATGTGGAGTGAGAAGAGTGGGTGCGATGTGGGAGTGAGATGAGTGGGTGCGATGTGGAGGAGATGAGGGGTGCCGATGTGGGAGGAGAAGAGGGCTGCGATGTGGAGTGAGATGAGTGGCTGCGATGTGGAGTGAGATGAGTGGGTGCGATGTGGAGTGAGAAGAGTGGGTGCGATGTGGAGTGAGAAGAGTGGCTGCGATGTGGAGTGAGAAGAGTGGCTGCGATGTATAGAGTGGGTGCGATATTGGAGTGAGATGAGAGGGGATAGTTTTTTCGCCTTATTATTTTCAATTTTGAGTCAATAACCCAAATCGATTCATTGGAAATATGTCCAATCGACACCAATATCATCATCGTCCCATGGTTTAAATGGATCCATTGCAAAATGCACAAAGATACCAAAATGATGTTCTACTCAGAATGAGTTTGTCGATTGTGCCATCGGATCCATTGCTCCATTGGTCATGGCCATTGATCATCAACCAAATAAGTTACATTGATCCATCAAATCCAGCCGAACTCTTCTACCTCTTTTACCTGCATGACTGCGTGACAATACTTCTATATTTCAGGATGGTAGACATGCAATATGGTTGCGGGATGGTTGACGTGCAAATAGATCTGCCATGGCTCACTGTTTACGACTGGTTCTACCCTCAGACGATGACATTCCACGCACAACAGATGCTCCAATACCCCGGGATCTGGACGGTTCGAAAACGGAACCACACTGCCGGCTGCTGCGCTCAACACATGTATAGGCCATGTCCATTGGTATTGAGGAATTTGGACACGCAGCAACATTTTAACGGGGGGGTGTAAGGGTGTAAGAATTTAAAATTTTTTCCAACTTTCCCTTTTGTTTCGCTCCCCCCAAAATTTCCAAAACCTTAAGGAATTTATCTCCTTTGTGGTTGTGTATGAAAAACTCTTACAAACAATTCTGGGGTTACTGCTTCCCTTTTTCCCCCACTTTATCTGATTACCCGGAAAAGAAATTCCCGATTCTTGATTTTTTCCCGATCAGGCATGTTCCTCCATCAATCCAAAAAAAAAATTGTCAGTAAATAGAAGAGGGGATTTATTTTTGAACGCGCATTTTTTGACTAAAAATTAAAAATGAATGATACTGATAGTCGATTTTGAATACAAGTCAAAAATTTTTTTTAGGGATTTAAATTTTTTGAATTTTGTCTACAATGAAAAAATGAAACGTGAAGATAATTTTAATCCCCCAACCCCTAATTTTTTAAATTTTATGCACTATTATATCTTAAAATTTCCCTTTCTTATAAAGAGGTTGGGGAAAATGGATACAACGCGGAAAAAACCCCTTCAATTTGAATATCAAATTTTTTGATTTGTTGAACTAGGCACTGACACCCACTAGAGCGCTGATTTCAGGGGTTGACCAATCACCAAAAAAAATACCTTCCAATTTCTTTTTGCGCCCTAAGTGTAAATGGGGTTGACGGGGGTTCCCTCCCCTTTTTGTCTGACTTTTTGTTGATCAAAGGGGCAAAGATGTTTCGTTGCGGGGCCCCTTTAGGGGGAAATGCCGGGGATACAATATTTCTAAACTTATTCCTATACCCTTTGCGGGGGCACAGGGGCTTCCCAAGCGCGGGGCCCACCACCTTCGGGCGGGAAACCCCCCAAAGGAAAAAATTGGGTTCAAATTTTGACGTGGGAGGTAATTAAAGTCTTGATCATTGATCTTGCTAAAAACAGGCCCCTTTTTCCGTTTGGGGCACTAAAGGGGAAGGGGGCCTTTGCCCCTATGGGGCTTAGAAAACTATTTTTT